>JACWBX010002260.1:65287-80367 GCA_014622435.1 Polypedilum pembai | reverse complement strand
ACACAATAATACACATTATGCAATTATTAATTGTAATTGCGCGATCAATCTCGTTTAAATAATTTTTTCATCATGCATATGTAGAGTAAAAATTTTATTTTGTATTGTAAAAAGTGAAATATGTGTATCATTATAGAGATCGTCACTTATAATTAATATTAATTCACTCTAATTATTATTTCTAGTAAACTTACTTTACTTACTTTATGTACTACAACACAAAATATCTTTTTTGGGTGTGCATTCTGGCAAGCACCTATGTTTCATTACAATATTAGCTAACAGGCAGACTGCTTATATTGATAATTATTTAGTCTTTTAAATTAAACAGCAAGAGTGAAAAAAAACAACAGCATCAACACGTCAAGCTCGGATGCTTATTAACGCATCATGTTTGCATGATTCTGTTTGACAGGGCAAAAATGTGTCTGACCTTCACACAGAATTGGCAAATTTTTTTTCTTCTTTTTTGCTATTAACTATTTGTCTTAGCTGAATGCATGGTGCTAATAAAATGATATTCATGCTTTTGTTGTGGTTTTCACTTCGATCATAGTTCATAGTTTAATGGCCACATGTGCAGCATTTGATGATTTTTCGCATACGCCAGAGGTCGAATTGTTATTTTAGTTGAAGGATTTCACTGAAAGAATTCCATGGGAATTGTGTACCTATAATCAAGCTATCATAAATATTCTACTCTTATTTAACTGATTGATTGAATAACGAGGAAGTTATTCGGTCACTCATTCATTCATACAATGGGTCACGTGGATATCACAATTCAAATCGACTCTCTTTCGAATTATATATAATATAAAAAAGAGACACACATTGTTTGCAGAGTAGAAAAAGAGATTCACATAAGAGTTTGTTTATTGAAAAAGTTTACAATAATCTGTAGATTAATATGCAAAATAGCTTAACAATTTGTTGTTACTCCATCAAGCTAATAATAGTAATATGCATAAAAGAGTTTTACTTTCATATTATTCAAATATATGCGATTTAACCCAAAACCTAAAAATTAACAACTTTCTTTTCATCGCAAGCGATCAAGCGAAGATGGAAAATGAAACATGGAAAGATATTTTCAAGGAAAGATTTTTGAAATTCTTTCGATACGTATGTGAACAACAACAAAATAATTCCATAAATCACATAAGACTATTTTCTCACTCAGCAGCACCCAAAATTTCCCCATCCTCATGTGATCGCTATCAAGCGAAGTCTCCCGTGTGAATAATATTTCCTCAAAACGCATCGATGCGATTAAAATGAAGCCAATGACCGAAGTGGTGCTGTGCTTTGTTTGCATACTTAATATACCGAGTAATATAAATCTTAATACATGGAATTTCATTTATTTTCCTCATCAATGGTCGTCATTACAATATACGTGCATACATGAAATAATTTCTTTTCTGTGTTGCGCATCGACACTCTTGTTGACTTCCTCAACAAATCTCTTTTGTCTCTATCTCTCTCGTTCATTCGTTCGGTGACTCGCAGTCAAAGCAAAGCAAGCAGTGAAAGAAAAAAGGCATTTAAGAGATGCATAATCAGTGAAACTCATCCATTACGATAATAAGCAGTCGGTTGCGTATCTGCTTTTGAAACATAATATTTTACTCTCTCGATGAGACGAGACAAACGGCAACAAACACAACTTTTTTCTCCTCCATTCGTCTGTTTTCATTTCATATTCAATTCATTAATCGTTGTGTCGTTAGTTGTTACTTGAGTTCCCAAAAAAAAAAACAAAATAAAAGTCCAAAAAATATGAATCGAGATGAGATGTGTCTTATATAATTGTATGCAATCGCAGCAGCATAAACTTCTGTATTTCTTCATTATTATTTTGTCTTTCTCTCTGCTTCTCATTTTTCTTCCTTGCATACATATCGTATTTAATCAAAAAATTATATGAATAATCATATTACTGTGGGAATCTGATCATTAGTTGCCGCTACCAACCTAATATTGTGACGCAATAATATTTCGTTGAACCGTAAAAAGAGCAACTGGGATGAACCAGAAGGAAATGCCATAAAATAAAGAGTTATTGCTCTTTTTCGAATTGATTCTGTACCTTCTTACAAATTGATCTGAAGGTCGCAACACCCATTAGGTATTAAAATTACAGTGTAAGGCATCGATGATTCACATATGCACACGCAATATATATTTATTGCCGCCACCAATCGAATTTCTTATTTATTTTTCTTAATCGCATCATTATTTATGAGATCTCACTCTGTGTGTTGAGTGTTATTGTTTCGATAGAATTCTTCTTTAAGGAAGTTCTTGAAGAGACTGCATCGATGGAATTTACCGTTGGAA
Source organism: Polypedilum pembai (assembly GCA_014622435.1). NCBI lineage: Eukaryota > Metazoa > Arthropoda > Insecta > Diptera > Chironomidae > Polypedilum > Polypedilum pembai. The sequence goes on along the minus strand of JACWBX010002260.1, from coordinate 78,024 downwards.
TGCAATACTAAATAAACATTGCAATAAAAATTACTTCTTTATGGTTCACAAATCGATTAGCACTCAATGTATGGTAAAAATATTCTTCTAGTTTTAAATTCCTCACATTTCTCAATTAATACAACCAATCTAGCACATCATCATCAGTTATTTTGATTTAATCAGATTACTCATCATCTTCCTCCTAATCAATCAACGTCAAAATCCGTAACTTCCATTTAATAACTTTTTTGCCATAGTTTCCATCAATGAAATTGCAATATCATGCGTAAAAAACGCGAACTTGTGACAGATGCTTCAGAATACCAATTTAATAAACTTTTTTAAGGAAACAAATCATCGCTAATCTTAGCTTAATGTGTGAATTTTTAAACCAAAATTGGAATGCAGAAATGAGAATTAAATCAGATATGAAGGTTGCAGTAAAATAAAACAAATGGAAGAATTTTGTCTCAAAAGAGTCTTCTTCACAATTGACTACAAGAGTAGAAATAATTACAAACCATTGCCGTGACATGATGGGAAGTAGAAAAATTAGCACTCAAAAATTAATATCTGCCGCTTCTTCATTTCTTTTTTTCTCTAGCTAGCAATTACCTTGATATTCGTACACACTTCAAACTGATTAATGACTTGATAATTAATAAAAATCTCAGCTTTTATTACACACAAATCAAATTAATTGCTCATTTTGACTGTTCGCAAAAGATTGACTTATGATGTGGAAAATTCTGCATATGTTGTTCAATAACGAAGACAAATTCCTCTTATTCAGCAAAAAATTGCACGAAAAATAAATTTATTAAAATGACCATTCAATTCTTGCTAATAATAATCGAAAATTTTTTAATTCTTTCAAAGCCATCGAATCAAGTCGCTTGCAAAGAATTATTGAATAATAATAAAGACAACAACGGCATACCGTCGCCCGGGTTAAGGCTACAATATCGTTTTAATATGAAAAAATCTCTTGTTGTATTATTGGGGTTATTATGGAAAATAGCAACAGCAGATAGTTTGTGCCTACTAAAGAGGTGTGACATAAGCATGCAAATTGAATGAATCACACAAAAAAATAAAATTGTTTCATGGATTGAACGAGAAATACTACGCCGCACGAGGAAATGGATGGCAAAAATGTGGCACACATATGTGTTATTGGACTTATTTCAATTGTTTCTTTTTATTCCCTTTTAGATAGAACTTTGATTTAGGGTGGGTGGTCACGTAATATTATTAATGTATCTTTCTTAAAGATAACACCAAAACATATTAATATAATTCTTTTTCCTGTTTGTTATGGATCTAATTGAATTTTTCATCTAGTTTTGTTTTTGAAACATGTTCAATGTTGTATTTTTACATGAATTCATAACAAGCAAAATTACATTTTTTGAGCATACAAAAATATTCTCAAATAACAAAATGATACAAATTTAAAAACAGGTTTATGTCAACCAACTAAAAAGCCAGTAGCAATAATAACAACATAATTACAACATATTGTCGACGACAGAAAAAAAAGTGAAATGAACCGGGAGATTCTGACAGATTAATTGAAATCGTTTAGCAGCAAGCACCAACCAGCAAAAAGTCCTTCTAACAATCTCATTAACCTGTTAATTGCCTAAACTGCTACTAGTCCGATGTTTACTGGATAAAGATATTAATGCTCATATATACCCACATACTCATGAACTCCAGATTTCATTGCCATATACATGAAAAAGAGTGAAGTGAATGATGAAAGAATTCCACATATTTGAATCCAATTTACCTTACCATATGATCTGGTTACCTTGTCCAATTTTTTTATTTTTATTATTTTTCGAGTCTATTGTTAATTACGGCAATGCTTTTGGCAGCTTCATGTAAGATTTTTGTGTATAGTTAAGCTCATGCAAAATGCGACGACTAGCCCAAAAATAGACTTTTTCATGTTCATAACATGCAGCACAATAAAGCACAAATATAGCACAATTTTATATAAAATAGTCCTAAGTGGATGAGAGCAACTTAAAATGGATTCATATGATCGATTATTAATTTATGATTAATTGACATAGGAAGTGGGCACTTAAATCAATTGTTGCGAATTCTCTCTCTTTTTTGCTGAACATAAATATTTTGTTTAGGAGTACAAACGATATCTGATGTTTATAATTGTTCTACATTAACTCGCATGTTTACTAAAAATTCTCTTAATTCTTCCTCATTTAGGATTGGTTTGTGCGGTTTTGAAAACCCTATGCGTGATGCAAAAACGGCAGAACTTAAGCGTCAAATTGGCCAGGTAAGATTCACTATTGCTTGCTTGTTTACAGCAATTTTGTTTTTATTATTTTAAATGGCACCTGTTAGTATGCTCATAAGCACAGTTTAATTGCTGATGCTTCAAATATCAATTCCAATGTAATAATAATAAAATGTTAAGTATTTCCAATATATATCCACCGCTGTGATGCTGCTAAAAAGCCTAAATTGACTGTCGATCAATGATGAACTTTAAAAGCAGTCGAAAACAAAATTAACTATATGAATTTAAAGTTGCGCGCGCGAAGATGAGTCTAATGTGGTGTGGTGGAATGAAACAAGTTCAGCAGCGGCATTGCAATGCTACACGCTAAAACAATTACATTTTATTACTATATTACGATCTTATAAGATCATGGTCAAATGGCATTTTATGAAGAAGCCTCTCATCCAGTTCATGATGAATGATCGCAAACATCAATCTTCGATTAAGTTCAAATTTTCTTCTCTTCGATGATGCTCAGCGAAAACACACACGAATCAATATTTTAATAATCATCTCTCACCATTACGGCATTTGTTGTAAACAATAGTCATCCATTTATGGCATCAAAACAGATTCTTTCAGTGGCTTTTGCCCATTCGCTCTCTTTTATTATAGAACGAACAAGTTTGTTATGGAAATTAGTTTGGCTGACTATATTCAATCGACAAAAATGCGCTACAACGATCAAATACAAGCAACAGCAAGCGCACGAGCTTTTATTACAATATTATTATTTTAAATTATTCCAACATCAAAAACCAATTTGATTGATTCTTATTTTTCTCCATAATATTTTTTCTGCTGTTGGAATTGCAGTGTGTTTTCGTGTTTCACCCATTTTTTCTTATTATTTCATTATTACATTTCGGAATGTTTTCTTGCTACAATACGTAACAGAATCTAATGCTATTAATAAGGAATGGTAATAGTACACAACAACGGCCTTGTGCGAAGCCAAAATAAAACAGAACATGCGAATAAAAAGAAATAGCGCAAATCATTGTAGATGTAGAATAAAAAAAAGTTCTAATGCCCCCATGATTGGCAAAGAAGTAAAAATAAAAATCTTTAACTGTAAAAAGCAATTAATTCAAGTATGAAAAATTTATTTTTAATCTCCACTCGCGCCATTTAATAACGAATAAATAAATAAATAGCAAGAACGCGGGACCAAAAATCAGCTTTAAACTCTCATTTTTGCTGCTCCAGAAGAAGGATTTTAATGATCTACTGAGTTATTGACTTCAATTTGCAAAATTTAATTTCATTAGAATTATGGGTAATGGCTATTAAATACAAATATTATGCAGAACTCGTTTGTGGTTTAAAATGAAAACGAAAGTCATTGTCTGAAATTATAGAAATTTTGTGGCGTACTGTGTGATGTATTTAGTGTATTCACATCTTCTTTTGGCGTTTCACAGAGTGCGCGAGAATTATTGAGGCTACGATGATGCCGGATGTCTAGAGAAGAGTTCAGAATTATGCAAATTAAATCGCGAGAGAAGTGAGAAATTTTTTTTCTAAGTTAGAAAATGTCAAAAGTATCGATCGTGAATCCCAGGCCAATAACCACGTTTTTTAATTTTCTTCATTCCCGAATTTTTTTTAAAAAAAAGAATACAATAATTAAGGTGATTCTCTGATTTTAAATAATAAAAAAAAAACAAGGTAGAGAATAAATTTTATTTTATATTCTTATACCTGGTAAATGTAGATTAGATTCTAAAGCAGGTTCAACTTTTCGTTTCAAGGTCGATATTTGTGAAATATCTCAAACATTAGATATGACGACATCTTATACTACTGTACCATTGGTGTGAAAAATGTGTGCCCTTCGTTTAATTAAAATCATGAGGGAATTCGTTAATTCATGAAAACTTCTATCGTGAGAAGAAAAATCAAGTCAATAAAAATATCAACCTTTAGCTGAATAGTTTATTAATAGATTATAATCTCTCAGCAATGTCCAACGACTTGTTTGTTTACTGATGCCTCACGCAGTCTAATCCTCATCGTTCAATTCATCAACATGTGTTTTGTGGTGATTTTCAATGATTTATAATGGTGGCAACAATAATTTCAAAATCCTAGAATTCTAGAATTCTCTCAAAATTTACCAATTAAACACACCTCATCATGAGCATCGAATGACTTTATTTTTCATATATTTTTAGCTCTAAATTCCAACGTTATGCTAAATTGATTAATTTTTAATTACTCAAGCTGATGCTTCAGGAAATTCCCGGTACTATTGACCTTGTTGTTGAAAAAGATTCAAGTTTACTGATAGCACTTATACATGTAAATATTTGGTGCAGTTATTGCAGTGAGTCATTATCTGACTTGATGATAAACTACAATATAAAGAAAAATTTCATATGAGAGTGTATAAATATAGATATGCACGCATAGTGGCAGTAGCCTCATCAAAAAGAGAGAGAGCGAAAATGCCAATTGACGTCCTTGAGGAGTGATCAGCAAGCTTCCAATGTACATATAATCTTTAACAGTTTCAAGTTTTTTTTTCTTCTCTTCTTCTCAAATTTGTGTTCATGAAACGGATGACTATGTTGTCTTTTTACCCTTGATGACAATAGCCATAAACACTTATTCTATAAGTCTATGTTATAGCATATGCTAGGTGGAAATGACGTTGACCGCCTATGGAAGTGCAATGCTAAATATATATCGAAGTGAATGTAGACTGTAGATTCAAGTATTTAAGTAGAGCTTTACATGTCTCGCTTTAAAGAAGAAACTATAAGAGAGAAAAACCTGTATCGTATCGATGTTTCTTGAACACATTAAAGATTCACTTTTGTCGAGCTTGTTTTTCAAGGAAAACCGCACCACACTCACTGATTCTCTGATTTCATAGACTGAGTAAGAAAATAGCAAAAGAATTCTTCCAATCAATTCTCATTTTCCACTTCATTGTCTTTGTGATTTTTTTACTTCCGATTTGATCATCAACAAGCTTTTGTTATTATAATTATTGATATATTATTCATGACAGCGAAAGAGCATCAGAGTGCTCTTCATAATGAACTTGAAATAAATATAAAAAAAAGAAAAATAAATCAACTCAACTCACGCACTTGTCTATCATCATCATCTTTATTTTACATCTTTTTTTGCAGGGCGTCAAGATTAAAATGGATGATGCTGGAAATATTTTATTGAGACGTTATGCAAAGAGCAATGTTTATATCAAGTCAACGTCAAGTGCAGCAAACGAGGAGACAGCTATTGGTGCGGATGTGCTTAAAGCGCCAAATCAGTGCCTAGAAATTGAAAAAGTATATAAAGTGAGTATTGCACTTAAATTGTGAATTTTTTGGCCTCACCCAGTCGTGATTTCACTTATTTCAATCCGCAGATTTTTGACATGAAAAAATTCCAAGCAAATGTGAATCGCGAACTGAGCCGGTCCTACCCAGACAGACGGCGTCTCGAAACGCAATGCTTATCAATAATAAGTTTTGTCAAATCAGAAGCTGATGTTCTAGAATGTCCTATCTGGATAATGATTGTCAATGTAGTGGCCATGGATATGTTAAAAAGCAAACTGCCTCCAGGTGAGTGTAATCTGTTTGCATTAAATCTAAGCTCAATTGTTACATAATTGCTACTCCATGGTGTCGAGGAATTCTATACACATTGACGTTCAAAAATTCATAGACTAAATTACAAACAATTGGTCCATTTGCATGTGTGTGAGTTCAAAACACTTGTGCATGAAGCAATGCCATTCCATTCCATTCCTACAAGTGCTCATTGTGCTTATTTAAATCATTTTAATTTGTCTTGCAACACACAAAATAATGCCCAAGTAAAGTTGTTTGTGTGAGAAATGATTAATGAGTTACTAGGCCATTTCTAATCACCTTAAACATTTCCTGATCTTTTAAACCTCATTTTAGAGTATTTAAGAAATTAAACTATGAACAAATTGCTATTTAATGCTTTCTATACAAAATATTTAATTTGATTATGACAATGTTAAATGTTTTCTTTAGCTACTGTTTATTAGCGTAAAATAAACTTCTTTGATAAACAGTGATATGGTTCATAATTAAATTATAGTCTGCATTCTAAAAGTTAAAAGTTTCTCAATGCTTTTCATAATCTTGAAAATCTATTACAAAATATTTGAAAAAAGTTTTGTGATTGTTAAAATATTTTTAATGTTAATGCCTAAGAGCTCCCTTTATCCTTTAAATAAACAATTGATAGCACTATGGCCTTTTCTTTGTATCAAATTTCATCAAAAGAATTGCGAAATCACAATTTAATTATGAGAGAAAAGCATGAAAAATTTTTAAAATGTCAATTAAAGTATCAATCCAAAGAGCTGCAGGCATTTAATGTTATTTTAAATTGTGTATACACAGCAAAGAAGTAACAAAAAGTCGAAGAAGCGCCTGACCATCAGCATTTTATATGCACACAAATGCCGTCGTCGTCGTACAAAAAAAAAAACAAACTGACCGATGATATTTAAGAAAATTTGCGTAACACCAAAGTCTCATCGCCATACGATGTGATGATGATGGTGATTATATATACACTCAACAAATGTGTCATTGATCTTTTTCAATCATTCGTAGCTGCATAAATTAAATGAAAAAATATTTTTATTGCTAATTTAAATTTAGATTTTAATTTAAAACACAAACGTTGGACATTAAATTTTCTTCTGCGCTACATATAAAAGTAAGGAAGTGCATACAATTGCTATTTTATTAATGTCAAGTAGTGTGTCCGAAAAAAATAATGAATTTTGTATCCGCATAGCACTTTATTGAGATTAAAATAAATTAAGTATGTGACAAATTTACGGTTAAATTAATAAAAATCGTTATAAATTGCTGTGCATGAGGTGACTTAGGAAAAAATTAATTTCTGTAATATTCTTGATAAGTAAAATGGACTTAATTTAGTTAATTACTTCCCTTTAATGTTGAATATATATGACACACGCAACAGTGTTATCACTCTACACCTCAATCTTGTGAACAAAATAAAATTCTCATAAATAATGAACAGCCTTCTTCTCAGTTCTGCACTAAAAAATGCGTCATTGCTCACCATTGACATTTCAACATATTCATTGTTCTCCTACGACATACATCGCACATGAAGCAGAGAGAGAGAAAAACACATATTATTTCAATTGAATGAAAATAAAAATCACACATTTTTGGGTGCATGCAAATATTAATTAATAACAAGAAGAAATCTAACAAACAGTAAAAAAGCAAAGATTTATAACTAGGTTATACTCATCATTCTTCTCAAGATTATGATTCATAGACAGAGGAAAAATAAGATGCCAATTTGCATACATATGTTTTTATTAGATTCGTAGATTATTGTTACTGTTGAAATCTTACACTTACTGTCTATTAAAATGATGCAAAAAATCATCACTCACGGATGTTTACTCATTTTCTATGATGGCATTGAACTCTTTTGTATTATAAGTGTGTGGCACAGTTTTTTGTGCATTTCTAGATCTTTCAGATTACTTCGCTCACTCGCATATGATGCAACTTTCAAATAAGCAATTGCGGATATCGTATTTCAGTATGTCTCTTTTTCCACTTGATCGATGAGTCAACATTTAACGAATTTATTGAAATGTTGGTGAAATTTGACATCAAATGCTGCTGCAATTAACACTAGCAATATGCTAATAGAATCCATAAATAAATTGTTTTAATTACTTCTAATTACTCGATTCTCGGCTAAAGATAATTATTTAAATAATCAGAACTTAACGACGTGTGCAATAAATTTCTCAAGTTATTATGAAATTATCACATTGGTATTGGATGAAGATTAAAATATTTTAGTAAAAAAATTTGCTTAAAATGTCACAACTTACACTTCTCAAAGCCAACAAGTAAGCATTTCTAGTGAAATAAAAGTGTCAATTACGTGATCAATTTGCATTCCGCGATCTACTCAACTCTCTTATTATACAATCTTGACATAAATTCTTCAAGCGAAGAACTTATAGATGACATATTATTATAAACTATTGCGTATACAAAGAACCGCTAAATGAACAAACATTGAAGTGCGGATAGAATATCAATTAGTAGCTTTTGCAGTTCCATCACTAGAGAGTTAACAGGTGGAGACAGAGAAAGAAATTCACGTCAAGAGGTTATTTACGCAAATTATTATGCTCTCTATGCGGTGTATATTGTCGCTCTGATGTTGACACAACAATTCCCCACTCTTCGTCGACTGTCACTGAGCTGTCAAGTATATGTGCCTGCGGTTCTGTGTTATCGCAATACAATTTAATTTAATAGCCAATTTAAAACGCTCATACGCATTCTCCGGCATGAATTGATTGTTCAATAGTTTAGTTCCTTCTCATACTAATTGCATACTGACATTCACAGTCGTCGTCGCTTTTTTCTATTCTTATTAATGAATTTATTTGCGATTTTCTTGATTTTAATGAATTTAACATTCAATTTCATTCACTTTAATAATCCAGTTCAACGTCCCGTCGACATTAAAAATCGACCGCGCATTCCAATACCAGACGAAGATCCATACAGTGAAGCAGGTAATAGTGCAAGCAGCTCTGGTAGTTCGGGCTCGGGTTCAGGTGGCTCGGCAGGTGAAGGAATTGGACGTGACCGTGTTGCAGCAACGAGAGAGCAGTTGTTAATTCAATCACAACAGTTTGGAAATCGACGCAGCGAGAAGCCGCCAAAATTGCCACCACGCGACAACGTCTATCATCATGACATGCCCAAAGTGAGTAACTGCATGCATTCAAAAGTCTTTTCAATTTATTTAATGAATAATAAACTATTTAGCCTGATTATGATGACCTTGAAAATGGCGGTATGATGAAGCGCGGTAAATCTGACAAGGGCAAGGATAATAAAAAATTTGGTAAAAGCTCTTTTATTATGGTTTTATTTATATAAAATCAACATTTATTGTTTGTCTCTGTTTTTGTTGCTTCAATATCTAGATGACCCTTATTATTGCGGTCTTAAAGCGCGTGTGCCAAATTTTGCAAAAGCAAATGGCAATAAAACTAATGGAACGGTTACTGAGAGCAAGAAGAGCAGTTTCTTTGGTAAGAAAGATAGCAAATCAAAGGAGAAAGAGAAGGAAAAGGAAAAAGAAAAAGAAAAAGAAAAGGAGAAAGAAGGAAAAGAAAAGGAATCAATTTCACCAAAACAGCGACCATCAGTTGCACATATGCCACATCCAGCATCATTCTCAACTCTCTATCAGTTGCATCAAATGCAGAATGGAATGTTGAATGGAACAGTTAAGCACAATGGAGTTTTTCATCGCCATAATTCACATCCAGAGCCATACATGTGGCATGCCAAGAGCTACGAGAGCGGAATAGGTATGTGCTATTTTGTATGATAAGACATTTCTAATTATTATCTTTTAATAGATGCTGAATTAGTAGATGCACCATATCAAATTTATGGACGTCTGCCGACTCCAGCACGAGGTTATGTTCCAGTTGTGCCAAGAACAATGTTTGTCGGTGACTGGGAATAATAGCGAAGAAAAAAATAACTTACGTACTCTTTTACATTACCAAATAAATCTGCGCCAAGTCACTCACATACATTCATTCATAAATGCCAATGTATTACTGTCAATAAGCGAGAGAGAAAAGAAGAAAAGAAAAAAAAAGTTTGTGTAATGATTGAGAGAACCAACTTAGGAATTAAGTTCTGTGATAAGAAGATAAAGAAGATGGGAAAAAATATGTAAAAGAAAATGTTTGTAAATACACATGAAATCAATAACTTTTTTTGGCAACAACAATTTATGCATTTCGGTATTCTTTGATATTAAATAAATTAATGTAGAGTCTTTCTTTAAGAAATTATTCGATATTTATCATTATTTAGTAGAAAAGAGTTTCGATTATGCATCAAAATTATTTTCCATTCATTTAATACTCAATAGAAGAGATAATTTTTTTCTTTTCAAAAATTTTGCACAGAAAATAATGAGTTTTTGGGGTGTTTTAAACATTTTGTATTTTAGACATTAAAAAATATTTTTTTTTTTTCATTTCGAATTGAATGCTGCCAATATTGATACATAAAATCATAGAGTCGAAGACAAAAAACATTAAAAATATATTACTCAAGATTAAGAGATTGCCTTTTTGATCTTTCGAATTTTGAATATTTTTCTATTTCATAAAATATCTTTAAAATGATTAGTCTGTAAAATAATGAAGATAAAGAAGGAGAAGAAAAAGAAAAATTATAATTTAAGATGAATAAGTATTGTGTATGTAAAATACTCTTTTCACTTTTTTTACCTATTATTTCTCTCTCTATTTTCTATTAATAAAGTCTTTTTATTATTCATCCAATTATCACTACAGAAAGTTCATGGATGAATACTTTTCAATTAAACTTCTTTTATTTTGCTTTTTGTAAAGAAATTAAGAAAAAAATGTCATAAAATACAGAAAATCACATCTCTGCAATAATAATAAATACATAATAAAAAGATATGAAATTATAGCTACAAATATTCTGCATTTAAATATTTTAAAACCTTTATTTACAGCTTTTAGATTAAATGGCTTTAAAAATTAGTACCAGCAGTAAAAAAAAGATCTTCACATCATGATCTCTCTTCATAAACGAAATTATATTGTCGCTCAAAGGTGAACAAACGAGCATAGATAAATTTCCCTTTCACCTGTAACATAAATTTATGATGCCTGTTTCGATGTTGCCTTTTGCCGTTGTTCATTACATTCATTACATTCCTTTTAATTAGATGGTGCGACAGAGATGCTTTTGTTATTACATCAACAATTAAGCGCTTTCCTTCTTTCACTTCTATTAAATTGACTCTCATCCTAATCGTGCTCTCGAATCTTACGATGTAACAATGGCACAAAAAAATACAAGTATTCGATATACATCATAGCAGTATGCAAATTTTACCATGCTAATCTTCGGGTGACGGCAACAGCATATGCTTGAATTTTACGTTAATGACGATGTTGTTTATGTAACATTTTTTGACTTATTTAGACACACTTCCGATGAAAGTTACAATACAATTTTTGCAAAAACGATTGAAATCTTAACGATGTTGTTATATTGCTTAAATCGTGCTAATAAATTAAATTATAGGATATATGAATCGGAGATAAAAAGTTTTGTTACATATTAAGATGATAAGATATTGCGAAAATCATCGAGATTTAGTTTTGTTCATTCATGACTTTCTAATGATTTTTACCACAAAAGTGCTTATAAAGGTGAGATTTAAGACAAGAGCATATACTCCACAGAAAGCCGATCAATGACGTGTCAAAATAATGAAATTAAAACTCTCCCTACCTGTGTTTTTGGCATACAAAAAAATTCAATTTATTAAATTTAATAAGTTTTTTTTTGTATTATTCGATTAAGAAACACAATGCAAAAAGTACAAAGTAGCTCACCGACACATGTGGAGCTGAAAGTAAAAAGAAGTCATTGAAAGACAGTACACATAGAGGCAAAAAAATTAAATTTTATTTTCTATTAAGTTTATAAATCTCTTTCTTAATTAATTATAATTTTTTTCTTAATACAATTGTTGCTTAATGTAATAATAAAGACATATTTGCAGCTTAAAATTTCGTACTTCATATAATACAAGTGAAAAGATTTCATCGTGATATATTTCAGAGCTCTTTTCAAAAGTGCAAAAATTAAGGACTGCTTATAATGTTTTTTGAGTATTTGTCAATTAGGTTTCAAAAATATATTACACATAAAAATTTGACTACACGCTAATTGGGGAAAAAAAATGGTAATTTTAGCTTCAATATTTCTTTTCAAAGATATTTACAGACCTTATTTGTAATAATAATGAGTAATAGTAAAATTAAATTCTCTAAATATTGACTTTGAGCTTCAATTTTTAAGCGAGAATGAAAATTTAAATAAATACTAAATGGATATGAAAGAAATTCTTTGTTTGCCATTGCAAAGCTTCAAAGAACAATTAGTAATCTTTATATTTTCAATATTTACTCGAATTTCTCTACACAGAATGCTTTGATCAATTCAATTTACAACTTATAATATTAATTTCTTTAAAACTATATACGGGTAAAATTTACTTAAATTGAGGACTGTACAAAAGCTAAATTTGAGTTTTTTAATGATTAAAAATTTTTTACGTTCATTAATTTATCGTAATTGATGTTCATTAATCAAAGTTGAAACAAGCCAAACTTAAATCAATAAACAGTGAAAAAAACTCAACAGTAACTATAATAAGCAATTTATAAAAGAAAGGATGAAATATTGTAGATATCAAAAGAGAGAAAGGAGCACTTAAAATTAATTAATAATGTGTAATTATTAAAGCTTATTTGACGCTTACGACTTTGTTCATTACAAAT
>JACWBX010002260.1:24306-65267 GCA_014622435.1 Polypedilum pembai | reverse complement strand
AGCCAAACTTAAATCAATAAACAGTGAAAAAACTCAACAGTAACTAGGGGTTTACAAATCGGGAAAATTCCCGAGAATTTCCCGTTCCCGTTCCCGTTCCCGTTTCCGAAGATAATCCGGGAAATTCCCGGATCGGGAATTTTTCTATACATTTGTATAAAAATTTACAACTTTTTCTGTCACAAAATTATTTTTCAAAATTTTTCTAAAATATATTTCTTAAAAACTTTTACAAAAGCAATTTTAATTAAATTAATGAAGGATAAATTAATTCTTAACAATTTTTTCAAAAAATTTGGCAAAAAATTTTTTATTCAAAATTTAAATTTTTTGGTAAAACTTCTTCAAATTTTTAATATAAACTGATTTAGACGCTATGTCATTCAAAAAACACCTTTTTTTGACCAGTTTTTCAAGCAGTCATGGTCACTTCTTAACAAAAATAGAAGCCGGGAAATTCCCGGGAATTTCCCGTTCCCGGTCTGCTTTTCCCGTTCCCGTTCCCGGAATTCTCAATTCCCGGGAAATTGTAAACCCCTAACAGTAACTAAAATAAGCAATTTATAAAAGAAAGGATGAAATATTGTAGATATCAAAAGAGAGAAAGGAGCACTTAAAGTTAATTAATAATGTGTAATTATTAAAGCTAATTTGACGCTTACGACTTTGTTCATTACAAATTTTTTTATAATAAATTTTCTTTAAATTATAAGTAGCTGTCTCACACACATTGCAAGCGTAGAGACGAAGTAAAAATTTAACTATTGAATACTGTAGGTTACATAGATATGTATATGCCTTATTAAGAAACAAATAGCCAAAGCTCTCTTCACATTATATGCGTTATAGCTTCAGTGCAATAAAAATTAAATTAATTTTTTCCTCTCTCATATGTACATGAAAGACTGTTCATGCTGATGAGGCTGACCACGGTAATCTTGCTAGCAGGTAGAAATTGAAGGCAGTGTCGGATTCAATTACATCTTTTTTTTTTCTCTGTCCATCCATCTAGTCCCAATCACCGACATACATGCGAGGTGGCGCAACATAACCTCTCGTCGGCAGTGGCATTCGACCGTAGATGTGATAAGGTGACTCCTCTGAATCTACTCGTTGCATGTAAAATTATTAAATGAGATAAGAATTGAGCATGTTCATTAAATTAAAAGTGAATCTCTCACCTATTCCACTTTCATAGCTTTTTGCATGCCACATGCTATAGTGATGCGGCGGTGGCGGCTGTTGATGATATAAGTCTCGAGGGTTTCCGTGCAACTGCTGGAAAGTGGACATTGGAGCAACAACAGACATTTTCTTATGCTCCTTCTCCTTCATTAATCTATTCAAATTGTTACTGCTGATGTAATTACTGTTGTTATCGACTATTCTATTTGATGACGATGAAGATGATTTATTATTGCTACTTTTACTATTATTATTATTTTTACTGGTAATATTGGTTGTTGCTTTCACGAAATTCGGCACTCGAGCACGTAAACCGCAATAGTATGGATCGTCTGTAAATGAGTTTAGAGTGAGAGTAAATTTAGTACTCTGATGTGCATAAATAAGCACCATGAAATTTCAAGAAAAGATAGGAAATTTGCACATGACAAATTACCATGGCTATGAGCTAAATCCAAATGTTTTTAATAATAGAATTGCATGATGTAACGAAATGAGGAAGAAAGAAATTGAATTGAAAGAGAAAAAAAAGCACAACAGATGAGGAGCCCAGCGCTAATTTCCATTTTCAGCAGCTTTCGCTCTAAATTAAATAACGAGGAAATTTATTTAACAATTCATTAACCGCAGCGAGACGAAATTAGTCCGATTGTATGTAAAATTCTTCACTCGTTATAAAATATGCAAAATATGTTATTATAAAGAGGCCGAATTTGACAAATCACGAATGAGATTTTAATCGCAGCATATAAATAATTTTTCTCTCTCTCTCTTTTTTCAACTTCTTTTGTCTTTTCGCTGCATGATCATGTTCTGTTGTGCAAGAAGTGCTTCCATTATAAAAATGAAAGTAGACTTGCGTAAGAAAAATTCTTTTATCTTACATGATCACAGTTCTACCTGAATTAGTGAATTCATTTGTCATTTTAAACTACATGTTATGTAAAAAATTCGTATTTGTTATATTTATCTTTATGGTCGATATACATTTATTTTTGCAATTGGTCATTTTGAGGGAATTTGTAAGAGAGCGAAAGACCTTTTACAACGTGCGGCAATTTCTAATTTATTTCATTTAACTTCGATTTTAATGGGCTTTGTATGGATTATGTGTAGCATGTTATGTACATTAGGAAATGTAAGCTAAAGTTTATTTATTATTTGATATTGATTGCTTTTCTGCTCTCACTTTTTTGTATAATCCTTTCATTTCTCTAAAATATATATTATGTTTTTATTTAATTCAACTTGAAAACACTGACACAATTTCCTTATCTTGCTCTCTAATCGAGGAAGAAAGAGAGAGAGAGAATTTCAGTGTTAAAAGGTTCTTGTGCGAACAAATCGCTTACATTCATTGCATATAAACCAACCGTGAAGACACGAGATCGTATAAATACATAATATTATGGGACGAAGATTAACGACATGCGATTATGGAGAGTAGTTAATGTAGAATTTCCATTGACCATGAACTATTCCTATAGCACAGTATGTTGTATACGAGAAGATTGAGAGGAGTGTGCAGTAACACGAAAAATAAAACAAAATTCACAAGTCGGCATCGAAATACAAATAAAAGGTTAAAATGATTCAATTGTAGTCTTTCCATTGTTAATAATAGAATCACCGACAACTGTCGATTATTGTTTTCATACTGAAATACATTGAGATGAGATCCTTTAATAATTGGTCTCTTCATTCCATAGAAAATAAAACGAAAGAGACAATTTGCTAGCGCATAAAAGAGGAATAAATTATAATGGTGCAAAACAAGAGACATGTGAAGCGGATCTGCAATAATAAAATCTCAATTATTTTTCAATGCTTCTTCTCATCGCTACCTAGAGAGTAGAGAGAGAGAAATGTGGAACATCAAACAATTGAAAGTCGTGAAAAGGTAGAAATTGTGCCTCTCTATCTCCAATTTAGAACTCAACACGCATACGAAAGCTTCCGTCGTCGTGTGTAATGAAAGCAATAATTGCCCAAATCATCCATCTAAGTACGGCAAATGTGTTCCAATTCCAAACTTGAAAATGATACTTAATAAGTCTATCTTTGCTACTAATGAATGAAAGTTGAAACAACATGAAGGTGCTGCTGTACGTTCGACAGCGCATTTTAAGCACTGACACTCTGTCAAACGTTTCTTGACGACCTCCAAAATGAGTACGATTTGTGGCAGGCAATGCCATTCACTGTTGCACCTTACACAATACCCTCATTCATCATGAAAGCAAGCGACGATAGGCCAATTTATTGAATGAAATCCCATTTTTGCTCTTCTTCGAATCGATACGCTTTCGCGTGTTGAAAAGAGACTTCGTGCATTTATTTATAATTTGGCTGGAATATTCGTGCCAAAATAATACAATAATCGTCCGTTTAGCGAATTTCGAAAGTAAACAAAACAAATAAAATCAGTTTTTAACACGATGTTGTGGTCAATTGAAATTTATTGCAAACCTTGAGTGAGATTGACGATAAAGACGAAGTCGCAGCATGACGGCAAGATATGACAATAATGATGATCATGCGTGCGAAATTTCAACATTATTTTTTTTATTATATTCTCAAATCGATTTATCGGCATTTTTCAATCGCCTCATTGTTGACGAGATTCACTTGAACTAACCATTAACAAGAGAAATAAATGAAGAAAAAAGTTTAACCTAATAAGGTTAACATCATTGAATGGTTGTCATTTTTTTTCATATGTTTAAAGATGAAATCTTAACTTTATGACAAATGAACAATTAATTGTGCAGCGGCATGAAATGTTTCTCTCACATTTGTTTGACCATTTAAACATATATTTATTACAAAATTACTTACCATATTTTTTGTTATCTTTACCCTTGTCAGACTTTCCTCGTGCCATCATTTTAATTCTATTTTCACCTTCAAGTCCTTCATAATCAGGCTATAATAATAAAAAAAATAATTTCTAAATAGCTTCAATCATATTTTATTATCAACTTACTTTAGGCATATCGTGACTATAATTATCGCGTGGTGGCAATTTTGGTGGCTTTTCACTTCTTTTTCCAAACTGTTGAGCTTGAATTAGAAGTTGTTCTCTTGTTGCAGCAACACGCTCTCTTCCAATTTCACCAGATGAGCCTGATGCACCAAAACCTGATGATCCTGAGCTGCCACCACCATTTCCTGCAATTGAATATGGATCTTCATCAGGAATTGGAATTCTTGGTCGATTTTTGATATCAACAATCGAACGTTGAACTGCGAATGAACAAAAAAGGAATTTTTAAGTAAATTACATTGAAAAACTGTTATTTTCGCTAAAAAAACAGACCCAGGAATATCGAGTAGTACCGAGGGACAGATTTAAATTGCAAATTTCAACACGAGAAGCACTGAGCACATTTTTATGTGAAAAAAATTGGATAACGCGAGAAATTACAAATTCATGTCGCACAAGAGCCACAAAATAAAAAATTCTAACTTCATGCAGTAAAGAACGTAGCGTTTATTCTCGCAAATAAAAGGAATCTGAAAAGATTTACAGTTTTGGTTGTTTATTCGGGTGGGCTTTCTTTTAACATTGTATATTAAGAAAAGATAATTCTCATGTGTGTGAGAAGAAGAAAGAGACTTACGAGTTTGCATATTCAATTTAGTTTCATGTCACTTCTTTCTTTCTTTATTTTCGTGGATTTATTTTTAAGGCAACACTGAGCGATGAAGTCACTTTTTTACTCGCCTTTTGTATTCGCAATGTGTGATCATCAGTTTGGCTTATTTCGCATACTGAATCGAATGATTTGTGAGGTTCTAATTGATGATCAGTGAGTGGCCTCATTTTAAGTCGCTCGCTACTTTCTATGTGATGTGAATATTAATCTTGATGAATATTTTCAACAATCTGTCACAAAGTCCATTGCTCTCCAGTCACTTTTTGTTTTTGTACTTCTTTTAAATGAACCATAAAAATTTACGGTACATGACAATGAAGACAATATTCAATAGTAAAATAAGCAAAAAAATGTGCTGCTTAATAAAAGACAAATCTTATCTAACAAATATTTAATTTAGAATCTATTGCTCTTTTGATTAGTCACGAAATTTTGACTTTGTTTTTAAACTACCTCATATTCCGTTGCCTGCTTCTGTTGTATAAACAAAGTGAGCGCCGGCAGAGAGAAAAATGTCAATAAACCTTTGCTTCTTTCATCAGAATCACGGAATGGCAAGCCAAAATAAGATGAACACAAAATCTTGTCGCTCGTTTGCCTTTGATTAGACACGATTTAAAAATTAGAATTAATTTTGTTTAGAAAACATGCACTGATGTCCGCTGAAGAGATAAGAAAAGCCTTTATTTATTCTGCCAAGATTGGAATTTCGAGTGGAATATTGACCGCAGCATGATGTTTATGGCAGCAATTTAATATATATCTTACATTTATAGACCATTCTCTCCTTCTAATGAAACTAAAAGCTTAACAACTCGACCACATGATCATAATGATTTATGAAAGCATTATGTAAGCGCTGGATGTAATATTTGTACAGCAGCGAGCATGCTACTGCAACATTTATTGCAGTTAAGCACCGTTTAGAGATTCTGGGATAATCCAATTTGCAGTTTCGTTGTCATTTCCTTGTTGAAGCAGAACACACATTCTCTCCTTGGGTCATGCCTCTCAACATACTCTATTTTCGCTTGCGTGCTTCTAGAACATCGTGTCTCTTGAATAAAAATCCAATTTGGATAGTTTGCTCTTTTTAAGCCATGTCACTTGATCGCCGTAGAGGGAAAGAGAGGTAACAAATTTAAAGCGACAGTAAAATTTTTCTCCACTACTCGCGCAGATTTTTGTGATGCGATAAATAGCTATCCATACGATGTATGGCAGTTGAAGCCACGACACTGTTATTTCCTACACGAAATTCAACTTCCATGTTTAGCGTTTGAAATTCAGCGATTAATTGCTTCAAGTCGATTATATTCTTAGGAGAAGATCGTTTGGATTTAGTTGATTTCACACAAGCACACTACACACAAATGCGTATCACAATCTGCTCTCACTGCCTTTGTTCTCGAAACGGTGTAAAATAAAGAAAAAGCTTGTTTGCACTTACATAGGTCATGTGAGGTAGAGCAAAAACAACCGAAAGATTCGAGATTAGCGGAAGGCAGCTTCGTTTCTGCACCAATATATATAATAATACAATTTTTATCAGCACATCTCTATGTACCAGCCTTTTTACTCGATGCTGTTCTCTTTCAATTTCTAAGCACTCCGGTTATTGAACTTCAAACACAGAAGAGAATGAGAGACTTGCGAAAACACATTTAGAATGTTTAATATGACAAATTTAATAAGCAATCAGTCATTTATTTAAACTACAGTGAGATCTCTCAATAAATCACCAAACTGTCATGAACATTTCCTAATGTAGATAGCGAGAACTCAAACAGTACTAATCTATAAATATAAAGCATTATTCTAGCTGTCCAAACAAACGTGCCGCATGTTAATTGCTCGGACAAACAACATTTATCATCAGTATTTTATGGACTTGTAGGTATACACACATCTGTGTATTGCAAATAAAGTGACATTTAGCAACTCTTTCCGTTATGCTCACATTCAACAGCAACAATTGTCAAGACGAGAGATGTAAGGTTTTCATTGTAACGCAAACAGTCAATCATTGTGCAAAGAAAAAAAAGAAAATTGTCTCTCTCACTCTAATGTGAATATTTTTTATGAAGTTTGGCAGAGTTTACTAAGTGAACAACTTATTTGTTAACAAATAAAGTGGACAACGACGAATGAAATATTTTTAGCAAATATTTTGGAAAGTCCTATGTGCCGTTTTGACAGAGTAGTATTCATTAGCGAGCAAGTCGAGAAATTACAAACAAGTTTTAAAATTCGAGATTGTTATGAATATCATCTTCAATATTATTGAGGAAACATGACTAGGATAAAATTTTGTTACAAAATTAATCTTTCCATATTTTTCCCACATACATATTTCACACTACTTAAAGTAAACAAAAATGCGCTAATCAATTACTTAAACCTTTAGTAACTTTCTAATTCTATTCAATTAATTCTCTTTCTTTATTTCTTTATTAAGTTAAGTATGTAAGTATCTTAAGTTGAGTGAGTGTGTGGGTTGTTTACACAATCGCGTTATTTAATGGATGACAAACGTAAAAACTTTCAAGTATAAACATCGAAAATCTTTCAATTGGGACACTCTCTGGACAGTGTCTGTTATGAAGACAATCAACACCGCTTATTTACAGAGAAGCTGAAAATGACTGTCAAAAATTTGAATAGAAGAAATTTATCTCAGCGTATCAAATCAATTATCACTCTCAAGATTGATCGAGTGAAAAACAACGGTTTTGATTCCAACTAATGCTTTGTATCGCTTTCAAAAAAGGAAAGTGCTTTTCAAATCGTGGCACATTATGCAACGGCTCTGGATGAATCTGTATTTGATGTGAGAAAACATTGTCATTAATAAGTCAATATTAGCATTGTAAACGAAGTGATGTTTTGTTATGAATCACACGTATGCTCAGGAAAAGTGCTCTCCCGCTCAATCTTGAGCCAGATTAATTATCGAAGCTTCTATAATGTGGCTTGCGGCATACTTGTGCGGATTTTTTTTTTGAAAGGAATTAATTGATTAGCAAACATTAAGCGAAAATTTAAACTCGGTTGCGTACGAGTCATAAAATAAATTTGAATTTGACTTTAGCCCTGAGTCCATCAATCAAGCACAATACAAATTTTGATTATTTAAAGTTCAAATATGCATCATACCTGGTGGCAGTTTACTTTTCAGCATATCCATGGCAACGACGTTGACAATTAGTATCCAGATTGGACATTCCAATATATCAGACTCAGACTTGACGAACGTTAATACTGATAAACATTGAGTCTCAAGACGTCGTCTGTCTGGATACGATCGGCTTAGTTCACGATTCACATTCGATTGAAATTTCTTCATATCGAAGATCTGTAAAACAAAGCAAATACATAAAATGTTTGCTGTTAATTCTAATTCTCGCTTGTGTGATCACAAGCAAAAGGTCAAAGCCATTTGTGACAAATAGACAACTACTAAAATTATGAGTTTATCCTTGAATAGCAAATCTGATCTGTCTTAATAAACTAGAACGAATTCTATCTCACCTTCATGACTTTGTCCATATCGAGCGAGTGGTTTGGCGCCTTCAGAACTTCACTGCCGATGGCTGTCTCTTCATTGGGCGAACTTGCTGTACTCTTGACATAGACATTGCTTTTTGAATATCGCCTCACCAGAATGTTACCTGCATCGTCCATTTTTATTTTGACACCCTGTAAACAAAACGATAAAAATAGATCAAAAATTTAAATAAAATATTTTCTATCTCATTCTGTTTCACTGTCTTGATGTAGTCGTCATTTGTCGTTGTTGTGGTTGTTGAGCAATTTATCTGGTTGCACAGGTTATTTCCACATTAACAAATAGACGCGTTCGTCAAATAGATATGAAAAAAATCTGCAACCTGTTTGACATTTTTTCACATAAATGGTTCGATTAGTTTAAATTTTTCTTATTTATTAGTTTTTTACTGTTCTAGCTTTTATTAATTAGTATTACGAACTCAAGGTCGACAATTGACATGCAAGCAAATTAATAAATTCTCACTCGCAAATTTTATTTGAATGTTATTCTTCCTTATTTTGTGCAGGTCAACACAAATAAAGTAGAACATAAAGAGGTCTTTATAAACCTTATGTACTCATGTCTTTTATTAACAAAGTGCGTTTTTAAATGCCACACACATTATAAACGGAGCGATTCCGGAAAACCATTCTCTAAATGATTTGATTATGTCAAGGAAATCGTATTAATCATCTTCTGAACTAAGAAAATCAATAGTTATCGATTGGCTATTATAATTACTACACATATTGAATCCACAATAGTTAATTATCAAATACGTTTTTCAAAATATTCCATTCTTCTTATTTTTCAAATGATGTGGATTCCTTTTATCCAAATATGTATATGTTTGCATAAATAGCATCAGATTAAATAATAGTTTTGCTAATATACAAAGAATCCTGCTATGCATAAAATTATTGTTATTATTATAATTCTTTATACTTTGTAATAAACAAACAGCTTAGAGCGTTAATAGCAAGGTGAAATAACTTTTTAATTGTCCAGAACAAAAAATGCTAATTAAGTTATTCTAGAGTAAATATTATATCTAGAATTCTCAAATGAATGGTTATTAAATTAAGACAATTTAAAACTTTCCATTGCAAACAATTTAATAATTCAAAAACTTTAAATTAACTTCATTTTGCTTCGAAACCTATGCATTTTTTAAATGTGTAAAATTGCAAAAAAAAGAAATAAATTGTGAATTCATGATAGATAGTTCAGATTAACAACAAACTAAGAGACATTAATATTTAGACAATAAAATGATTTTTAACACCACCTGATGAATGAAAAATTGATTTAAAAAAATGTTTTTGATATGAAGATAAAAACTGAAAGTGTTTTTTATTGATTCGCGAAAAAACAGGTTCATTCTGTGGTTGTTCAATTTGATTTGTGTGAAACATCTAAAAATCTTTTGTCATTTTATTTAAATTTTCATAGCTATTCGCAATCATGTTCGCATAAATTCTCTCTTCATTTTTGGCAACAATCATAAAAATGTAATCATCATCATCATCCATATGCAAATTATTGTTCTCGACAGAGACAAAGAATTTTTACCTCCAAAACGTGCGTAAAAAGATTTTTTTCTTTATTTTTGCGACTGCAGTATCACATTTCAAATTTAGAAAACCTTGGTTGAAAATTTACATATTCGTCCTTAAGCAACTTCTTTATTTAGATGTAAATTTATTGCATTTTATTTGCATATCATCGTTACCAAAGTGGATTTTGCCATATTTGTGACTGCAGTCCTATTATATAATTATAAATAATCTAAAATCATCATTTGACCAAGAAAATTTGATTTCAGAGGCGTTTAAATCTCTAATCATGATCAGTAAGAAATATGTGGGTGAATAATACGCATTAGAACAGCATTAGAGCTCTTAATATATGATAAATATGACCTTTTAGACTTAATATTGATAATTTTTTAACAAAGTTCAAGATATTCAGGCTTTTTTGATTTATTTGGCTACTGTCACTTTAATTCAAATATTTCAACACACGCGATAAATGTGCACGCTATCGTCTCGACTAATAGATAAATAAGACACTGATATTAACAATTTAGGAAGTTAACATTTAAATGTTAAATTTTAGCATTTCTTAGATGCACATATTTTTTGGCGATGAGCGATGACAAACTGTTTAGCAATTTATTTTGAAAGGCAATAATGCTACTTTGTAGCTACCAATTTTGAGGTATCATTAACTAGAATTATTGCTCTGTAAACTAATAATTAAGAAATTATTTTTTTAAACAATCAACCTAACTCGAATATTATTACTCTCAATTAATTAATTTACAATGTACCTGCTGCTTTTGAACAAAAACAAATAAAACAACAAGAAATTAGCTGATAAATGGCATGTAGAGATAGACAGCTTCCAATTCCATGTCAATTTAGATACCTACATTTTTTTTTAATTTCCGCAAGTAAATGTGTCGACACACAATGCAGGAAGAATAGTTTCATTGCACATTAGTAAGTTTTTTCTCCTTTAATTATTTATTAAGATATCCAAACATAGTTATTACAAACAAGATTATTGATTACTGTCATATGCTCTATTGCATAACTGACATGTTTGATCGAAATTCGCACCATCGTTATTGCGATTATTTATGTAATTATGCCAATTTGCTGCCGTGCGCACATCACTTATGAGAGTTCACTTTTTATTGTTGCTAATCTCATAAGAACATCCAACCCGTTGCAAAGCAGCTTACAACTTAAATGCTTGCTCTTGACCATAAATCTTGCTCCCATTGTAAATTGTGCTATATAATACTATTTACGCTTCTCTCTCTTTTTCCTTCTCGCTAACTCATGACATATTGACAACCTTGAATACGATTCTCTCAGGTGATGATGAGTTATTACAGTAAACAGTTTCGCATGTGTGTTTTTTTTTTTCAAAATGGTAATGCTGATGGTCAATATCATTATTTATTTCTTTTTTTTTGTGAAAAAATGAGCCTCCCTCTCTCTCTATAATTGCTCTTATGTATATTACATTTTTAAAGAAAACAAAAAAGTCATTCATAAAAATGAACAAAACGCACTTTATTCCACTCGTCCTTGCCTTTTATAAAATAAAAAATAAAGATTTATGAATTTTTGAATTGAAGTGTGGATGAAGATACTTATCAGTGCTGACATTGTTATATTATTATGTAAATTTATGTTAATTTACTTCTTTAAACTCAATTAAAATCTTTTTCATTTCTCTTATTTTCAATCAATTAAAGGGAAGCTTCTGAAATAAGACGATGAATTTCATTGAGACTTATATTATTGAGTAGTCAATCAAAAAAATAAAATGCAAGATTTTATCAGGTAGTTTATAGTATAATACTTAACGGCATTGTGCGTCGCTCATTATAAAGAGTGCGTAGAGGAACTTTCAAGTAATCTTTGAACATTGTTTTGCAGGCGCCTATCTCGCACAAATAAAAAGATCTTTTTCAATATGTCTGCATGAATCTCGTGATCACTCTTATTTAATTGCCCGCATTCTTTGTAAAGTTCTAATACCGCTAATGAAAGAACATTCAAGTTTTTCGAAAAAAAAAATTGCCGCAATAGCTAATAACACTCTTTAAGCAAATTAACGGATCTGTGCATCATCGGCAACAACAAAACTTCCCGATTTCTATTAATGGTCTTGTATGCGTCCCTTATTCGACGCCAAAATCTGTGTTATTTAACTGGAAAGAGAGAGATGACTTCGCACATCATCATCATCATCATTGTTTGCTATTGAATCGTGTCGAGTCACTCCAAAAATAGCACGCCAACGATGTATGGTGTGTAGTTGTCGCTCTCTCGTATATGTATACACAAGTTTGTTTCAATTGAGAACATTTAACGGGTTAATGACGAAAAAAGAGTAAGAGAATTTTTATTATTTGTGTTACTTCCACTCACGATTGCATCACTACACAATTGTATGTTTAAAGACAACTACATGACAGTCAGTAGGAATTAGAAGAAGAAAAAAAAAGCTCATTTTGCTCACCTGTCCAATGTGACGTTTCAATTCATCTGTCTTGTGATCTCGCATTGGATTGTCGAAGCCACACAGACCGATTCTGGAATTAAAAGAAGAAGTTAATTGATGTGTGCATTAAATCGATAATTTTATTAATTATATTGAACGTTCTTAGTGCATGCTTCACTTAGTTAGAATGAGGAACCAAATGTTTAAAAAATATTTAGTTCGCTAGAGCTTTAGCAAGGAAGTCAAGACGAAAATGTCGATAATTCATTTTTCATGTTCAATTTCGATTCAGCTACAAATTGTCAGTCAAATTTTTCATTGTTATAGCATGAATTGTGTGCTTCCAATTCTTTCAGCTCACGTAAAATAATTAACTTTTAATTCTCGAATTAATTCATTTTTTCCTTATGACACAAAAACCAATTGAATTGACACCAAAAGAAACAATTTAAATTGTCACACGCGTACACATTACCAAATAAAGAATTATAATTTTTTAAATTTAAATTATCGACTATTCTCATTATGCCTAATTTAATGATATTTTCTAATATGTAGGTAATGAGATGTGTACAAAAAGCATTATTTTGTGCAAAAAATGACCTTCGAAGATTTCTTTTGTCTCACTAATGTACACTAAGACAACAATTTGAGTTTTTCTTTCGTCTCCGCGTGCAAAAAAAAAATATTCTCTATGAAAAGAATGAATGAAGAAATGAGAAGCTCTTTAAGCAAACAACGTCCTTGACAGTTTCTTCAGCTTAAATCAGTGGTGAATTTTATTTTTTTTTGTGTGAATACATTTGGCGATAATTAAAAGTTAGTTAAGCGGTTAGGCCGAATAAGAAAGAAAAAAAGAGATAGAGAGAGAGAAAAATAGCTAATTAAATAAATTTTCTGCCTCGTTTAGTACATTACTTAAGTCTTGAGATTCAAATAAGTAAGCAGACACTTCTTGCAACGACTTCTTTTTCCCATCAACTTCATCAAAACAGCAACGTGCGGACAATTGTGAATTGCTATCTTAATCTTGCAAATGGAATCTAATATGATATTGCCTAATAATAAATTACTACAGCAACTAACAAATAATCCGTTAACAGCTGCCGAGTCAGTCTCTTGCTGGTGGTAACTCGCAGTCACTCAATCAGTCATATGTGTGAGGTTCATAAACTCATTAAATTATTAAATAGTCTTTTATTACTGTCGTTCTGTTTAGCTTTTAACTGCTTGTGTGTTTTGAAGCTTAAACGTCTCAACACACGAGATCGTTTGCTTCATGTCCACACGCAATCAACTGTACTCTTTATTTATGATTTACTCTAAAGATAGAACATGAGTTTACGCTTTAAGTACAAAATAAGGAGAAAGAATGAGGATTAATTTTGCTACTGGTTTATTCTTTATATAAACAATAGACAATTATCCTTTTGTTTATTGACAACTGGTCGCACGAGAGAATTTCTTTTCTTATTAAATTATTATTGTACATACATGGGAGATTATCTTTCAATTTATTTGTATTGTAGTAATTTAAGATTTAATTAGAATCACAACCTAGAAAATAAAATGAATTGAGCCCTTCACGACTCACTGACTTCTTTTTATGTTCATAAGAAAATTATTATCTCACATGTAAGTGTGTTTACGCACACTTGTGTGGAACAATTAATTCAAACGACCTTGCCTCTTTCCTAGATATACATACAATGTATGAGCATGAAAGAACAATGCAAGTATCGCTTGCTACTGCATTTTTAAAAGAGTCCAATCGAAATAAGTGTTTTTTTTATTTTTAAGCATTGTCATCTTCCATCTTGCAGAATTCTTTTCTTTATTTTATTACTCGATCTTTATCTTCATACATTGTACGTGAATGTGCGAGTGTACAATCAGAATTAAATGACACGAAAAAAGAGAATTGCAATTAATGTTCAAGAACTGAATTTAAACGCAAAGTATGCAGTATTTTAGTCGCGACATGGATGTATAACATAACTACGTGCAGCACACATGCATTATGGCAATAATAAAATATATATTGAAATGGAAATTTTGTGTAAACTTCTACATACATACATCGTCAAAAGAAAGACAGAGATAGAGAAAAAGAATGAAGTAAAAGATTGGAATGAATGTGATAATGCACTGATGGCATACTAACATTAAGATTAACATATATGGTAGCATTTGAGCTCTTTTATGCACATTGCGTTATCATCACCATCGCATTGACAAACTTTTTACTCCTCTTAGTCATTTGCAATCTAATCTGCAAGCAACGACGAGACTTCTTCAGTATGCCGTGTTATGAGGGAAACCTTTAAAAGTTTCAAAGTATTTAAATGTCAGGTATTTGCAATTTGTTAGCTTTGCGATTTGCGAGATTTGTGATTTGCGAGTGGAATTGAGTAAGCAATTTCAGTAAAAAAAAGTCTTTACAATTTTTCTAGGAAAGCTTTGCCTTGAAAGGAATCCACCTTAATCTCCTTAAACTTAACAAGAACAATGAACTCGATCAAATTTGCATAAAATCAGTTCAGCAAGAAATGGGAGAAGAAAAATTAATGAACTCTTTGGTCTCTACTTCATTTAACTTTCAATATTGATGTTAACTAGAGTGGAACGGCTTAGAGCTATTGCAATGTTTTATAATTTCATTTACCTTCAAGACAAAAACGCAAGAGATTGAGATGTAAGACCGAGTTGACTGCATATGTGTTTGTTGAAAGTATGCAATTTTTGATTTATTGCTAGATTACGTGTTGATGGACTGACTCCTTTTATTGATTACAACTTAGGTAAGCTGCTGCACCTGTAGCTCTTTATCTAACTGTTATTTTCAAAATAAATCAAATTTTCTCATATTTTATTGATTATGACAGCATTTGGAATTGCATACAATTCACACAATTTACAATCATTCCATTTCCGAGTTTTAAATTGTCCATAAACATCTTTTTTCTCGCTACTGTTGGAAGTTGATGTCACACAACTTCACAATGAATAAGCTAATAAATTCACAGCGATTTCAATAATTAATGAGAATCTCAGCTGTAAACATTGGTGGTGTGCAGCTTACAGACCACACCTTTTGGCACAAAGAAGTGATCTTTTTACTTCCAAGAGATATTGCGCAATTTTTCTCTTCATTTTCAAATGAAGATTCAAAGTTTAAGCGAGAGGAACAATCGATTTATGAATTTGACTTTACTTAAATATCATGAGCTTCAAAGTTAATTATGAAATTGGAATTAAGTTACAACAGACAGTTGAAATATATCATTCTTGATGAACCTTTACGCATTTATTACTGATCCGCATTTATGTCTTACTTTCAACGTGCATTGATGCCAATTTATGCCTTCATCAACATCAACAAATTCACATGTCATACCATAATTTCTACATAATGGTCAAGATTTGCTATGTAGCATAATGGCACACATGTGTGTTCACATTTTGAGTTATTGACTTGACTTGACGGTGATCTATACAAACAGAGCTTTTATTGCAAAACTTGACTTTTTTATGACTTTAATAATAAACACGAGATGAATGTTGCATGTATTGTGTGCAGAGTGCAATTGTGTAAAACTCTTTGCTCTGTACATATCAAAGCGAGCATGCTCTAGATCTCGAGATACTGAATCAAAATGCACATAAGAAAGAAAAAAAAACAACAAAACAACAACAACAACATTACTCACCTCATTCCATCAAAGCCATCATCAGAGCCATTCACTGTCAATACAGGCGCTCGTGCATAAGCTTTAGCTACGCGCCGATTCCGCTCAAATACAATGACTTTTGCCCAAATTTCATCATCGATTTGTGTCCATTTATCGAGTACCTCTTGGATATGATCCT
The DNA here is from genome assembly GCA_014622435.1 of Polypedilum pembai. NCBI lineage: Eukaryota > Metazoa > Arthropoda > Insecta > Diptera > Chironomidae > Polypedilum > Polypedilum pembai. The sequence goes on along the minus strand of JACWBX010002260.1, from coordinate 48,980 downwards.
GCAATGAAACGAAGAAGAAATGAAATTTATTATAAACTATGAATTACAATTTTCTTTAAATTGCTCTCTCGCGTTTAACGAAAAGTGAAGACGTTATAAAATGGCAATTAATCAACTCTACTCGTAACAACAAAAAATACACACCGAAAGCTGGAGATCGTGGAGAAGAAATTGGCAAATAATTGCGAAGATTATCTTTCAACGAAGCAAAGTGTCGTGGCGATGAAATTAAATAATATTAAATTCACTTTCACGCGATGATGGCTAAATATAGAAGACACACACTAGTCTTACAATCGATGGCATCATCACCAAAATAGAGAAATTAATGAGCCTTTAATCTTTGTCGCATCGAATTTGTCAGTTCGCAACACTTTGTAATTTTTAAAAAATACTTAAGATGGTTATTTAATAAATTTAAGCGCTTTATTACGGTATTGTGACTGTAAAGATGGATATTTAAATTTTTTTATCAGCTAATTTATTCAATGGAATTTGTGTGAACACTTTAGATTTTTTAGCGCATTTTTGGGAATGAAGAAAAAGCAGTAAAATTTTTATCATTCTTTAATTCTTCCGCTCTCTTCCTTCCTCCAACTTCTGCTTCATTTACATTTTTATTATCTCAATCTTTAACTTTCGCTTTCAATGTTCTTTTTCATATTATGGCATGGCATACATACAATTCAATGCACTCATTCATTCTTTCGTTCATTCAAGTGAATGACTGATCTCGCTCTCTCATACACAAGGCGCACACAATGGGAGATTTTCATGAGATCAACACTGAAAAATTCTCTTTCTCTTTGCGCGCTATGTGCTGTGTTTTTGTTTTTATTTTTTTTTCCTATATTCACAAAGAATTATAATGCACTTTTTGTGTGCATAATAATGGCATTGCATAGTTTACTTACAATTGCCTTATTGCTGCTGTTGCTGCTTGTGTTTTAAGTGGAATGGAAAAAAATAAAAATGTAGGTTAAACACCAATCTTATTTAATAACTTCTCAACATCAAAGCAATACAGAAATGAAAAGAAAGAAAGAAGAAAATGAAAAACAGAAAATGCAACATCAAAAGAAATTGAAATTGCCTTCAAAATGCAGTCTAGAAGAAAAAAAGTCTATAAAATTGTGTGTAATTGCCAGAAGAAGTCTCAATTTCCTACAATAATGAGCCAACATGTGAGTGCTAAGACCACAACCTTCGTCCCTTGCTGTTGCTGCTGCTGCAGAAATATTTACATCAAAAGGTGCGCACAATTATCTAGAAAACTTATTGATATACTGTCGACATGACAATAAGTTTATTGAAAACAGAATTGCTTTTGGTTGTATCAAGACAGGACGAGTGAAGGACATGAAACTCTTCTTATTACCTATTCATTCTATCCATTATGAACATATTCAAATTTATTTTTTATAAAATCTTACAAAACATATGCAAATCAATCAAAAGAGATTCACATGAACTCGAGTTCACAAAATGCAAAATAGGCGCACGCTAAAGCCTTGAAGATCATCATAATCGACTATACAGGCAAACAGCAATTCGCTTTTGCTTTTGTTTTGATTGAATTTGTCCATATGGCACATGGTTAGCAAGCCAAAAAATAACATATTGCCTCTTTTGATCTGATCTGCCTCGCGCTAATGTAACATTTCGGAAATGAAAAATTAAAAAAGAATTTTTTTTTTCTGTTTTGTTCGCTAATGGAATTAAAGTCGATGAAAAGTCATGTTGTGAGGTGAGTGTTTTAAGAATGGCACAGCTGAAAGCAATTAAACTAAAATAAATGCATAAAATTTTATGTGTAATGAATTGGGATATATGGCAGCAATAATAATGATCAAGGACATGCAAGCCCCAATATATTTATTGAATGACTAAGTGCACAATCATTTCGCTTTATATTGCATTTGGTCATATTACTGACCAAAATCTATAGCACGGTGTACATGTGCTTGCTTGCAAAACCAGTAAGACATAACAAACAAAGCTTAATGATTGATTAATTTGCCAACAAAGGAAAATGAAATTGCATTGAAACAAGAACTTTGCTTGATTGATCACTCTGTAAAGGGCTTTCACGAGTACGCCAAAGACTAATAATAATAATGTTGTTTATTTGACGAGCAGTTACGAAATAATTAATTAAAATAGTAAGCGCATTACAAAGCTTGCTATGGAATTGTCGCTATGACTCGCTCTAATAATTCCTTCTATTTGTTATATGCAACAGCAAGTAAATCATCTTAATGTGAACTAAAATCTAGATTTATATGAAGCTTTAATCTTCTTAAAAATGTCCATGATGACATACATGATGTATAACGTGTTTTTATAGTAACAACTACACTACAATGTCCATAAACTTGATTCTCTAAGTCATTATTAGGTGAACAATAATGCACAATTATTAAAAATTCTCATGCAGATATCTGCATAAAATTATGAGCAACTTCCATACTCGCGAATGTCACGATTGACATTAAATGATTTTTTTTCGATTCGGTACAATTCGATCGAATGAGCATATACACATTTATGTATCCGTGAAGAATCTCTCTCAGAGTGTCGAATAAATCAGATTTTTTAAGGTATTGAGAACTATTTAAAGCAGAACTCGAAGTAGTGCAATTTATAAGTTATGTATATTGCACTATTAATAAACAATTTCTCGTGCATGAATAATAATTCATGATATATGGTCATATTATCCTTCAATATTCAATTTTTAGCAGTTTTAATTATTCACTTTTGTCTGTTTATAAGTTGGTCATTAATTTCGCCTAAGGCCTGAACTCAATTTGTAATTTAGTTACTTTTTGACACTGAACGCCTCTTGAAATTAATACTTTATGCACAAATTTACGAAAGCTTAGCTCATGTTTAAGATCTTTTGACAATCGACTTATCTTCATTTACCATGAATTACATTTATCGAAAATTTATGGTACTTGAATATTAAGTAAACTTTACATCAAGTGGTACAAGCAATTAAACAGCACTTATGTCAAGAGCAAGAATTCGGTTGAACAAGTAATTGATAAAGCAATCGGCAATCGAAGATCAAAGAAACACTCTCATGTAAATTAGTGTATGAAGTCACTAAATGCTCATTAATATTTTTACATTAATAATATTCACACATCAAACATCATTTCCATCCATATTGATCGTTCACTTGTGCACGGTTTTCACAAGATAATTATCTTAATGTCACAAGTGAGGAATATTTATTGCCAGTTTACATTCAAAATAAGGCAAGGAATGCAAGTTAGATTGATTCGATGAGTTCAAGAAGAGTAGTGCGATGGAGATTGATGACATTTGAAAGTAAATCTTGAATCTCGAGTTGCAAAGTTGAGTTCATAATAAACTGCCATAATGCAATTGTAAATTTATTGCAATTCCTAAACAGTTAATATCTCAAATTTGCAAATATAAATAAGTAGTTTAACAGTGCCTCGAGCTTCAATAGAATGCATTTGCTGCCGCTGCTTGTGGTCGATTTTACTGCTACACCATTATCATCATCTTCTTTTTTTTTCAAGGAGTCAATAATTTAATTTAATTTAGTCTTTGGTAAGAAACTTGATCGACCTCGCCATAGGGCAGCGATCAGACATCAAGCTGAACAGAATTGTCAGACTCACTTTCGAGTTTGCTGTTAAAGTGAGCGTAAAATTGAAAGATGATTCTCGCGTGCTACTAACTTTGCAAAATAGCGACTATTATTGTTATTACTTGTGTTTTAGTCGCACATTTGCATACGCTTACCTAAAGAAAGCTTAAATATCTTAAATTGACACACAACATGACAATTAAGTAATGCTGCAAGCAATCGATCACACAAAGTAAGCGGTAAGCCGCGAATGTAATAATCAAATATTTAAACATTAACATTGTCGCACGACACGACTCTCTTTCTCACTCGCTTTGTTAAATCTCACTTTACATTACAAAAAAAAAACAATTTTTGTAATATGTAAATGGTGATCATACGCTTTTCTATCTCTCTGCATTTGTGTCTAACAGTATTGTTAATTTGTTATTTCAATTAAGACAAGAAACTGTCGCTACACACACACATAGTTTTTCTCTCTATCAGAAAGTGAATAAAATCCGTGAATATTGAAAAAGAAAGTTGGTTTTTATAATTTTTTCGCGCACGAAAAAGCAAATGAGAAAATTGATAGAAATAGAGTGCCAATGATCAGTGATTACTTTGAGGCGACACAAAAATGTTTAGTTCACACTTTCATGATCAACATAATTGCAATTGAATTGAAACAATTTCTCACAAGCTCAATTTAATGAATATCTTTGAAGATAACAGCACAAAAATTAGATTCTAGGGAGTGAAAAGAAAACTGTAAAATGAGTGCATTGTGCTCTTCATTTCAAAAAAAAAAAACAAAACAAAAATCGTGACTAAGGAGAACTTTCTCACAAATTAAGCGAAATAAAAGATAAAGAGAGAACTCACGCTGTTTATGCCGCAATCATGAATCATTTACACACACAATACTGACCTTATTCTTTCCCTAAAAATATTCGCGAATTTCCGCATCAATTTGTCATGCATTAATTTTAATATTTATGAAAAATTACACTGGTATCAATGAGAGAGGAAAACAAATTAAAAACATCCCATTCATGCACGCGTTTTAATAAAAGACGACTTTTACATAATTTTAACGCTCAAAACATGAATAAAAAATCTTTTTTGCGAGAATTAAAATGTTACTCACGCGAATATCAATTGAATGCGATGCGAGGATTATTTATGATTGTGTTTATGACCATACGAAACAACAGATGAAAGAATTCTGTCTTATTTTTTGTGGATAATTTAATAAAGACCATGCTTTTAGCTGCAGGTTTCTGGACAATGCGGAACAAATTGCATCTCATAAATTTGTGTTTCTCTCCATTCTCAATACAAATTCCGTTACTTTTCTGTTTTTAAAATTTTTATTCATACATCAGCTGATGTGGTTGAGGAATTTTGTTGATAATCATCATATAAGACAATGAACCCACGAATGTCAACTTCTTTCATATAAACATTTTTGAATAGCCTCAACCTAACTTCATGATGGCCAAGCATCACTAAAAAATTAATAAAATTTCACTTTTCATACACTCGACATGCACACTAAATTGCGCTAAAAAAATATTTTTTTTCCCTTGAGAATTAGCGGCACGACAATTTTTATTTTCTCACCGCTTTCAACGACTTGACACGACAAAAATTTCACGAGCAAAAAGTTAATAATAAACTTTGCGTATAAATTAATATTCAATGTCCTCAAAATAATTGAAGAGTTATTAAAATTGCAGAATGCAGCATATGAGGGTTATTTTGTATTTGATACATGTCAATGTCAAATGAGAGTGAAAGAAGACGTTGCATTTTGATAAGCAGCCACACCTGGCGTGTGAGTGATAATGAAAACAACAGTAAACGCGATTAGAAAGTCAATATCGGTTATATCTGTCAGTGAGCGCACACCTTAACCTTCATCCGTGCACTCGACGCAAAAGCAGTAATTAATCTTCCAACAAACCGACAAATGGTGTGCAAAAATGCTAAATAAACATGAAAAGTATCGAAAATCTTTCACGCAGTTAAAGACCATTGAGCACATTTAAAATTAATTGGATTTTTTTTCGTTGGTGAAAATTACATGACCCTCGACAATTGAACTTCAAAAAGAAGTAGATTTATGGTCATATATAAATAGATACAATAACACATATGCACTGCCAAATTTGTCCTCTGCAAAAAATGGTCTATTCAATAAAAAGTTTAATCTTTTGCATCGCATAAAAGAAAAACTTTAAATTAAACAGAATCAACAAAAATTCAATGAATTGTTTTTCTTTTTTCGGAAGTTTAAGTACTTCATCAGACATTGAGCAATTTGTATACAATAACCGGATGCCCTTCTGAATTACTTTTTTTCTACTATTTTATTTACATCATTTTGTATTCTTGATTCTCGCTCGAATACATTTTCTTGTGCTGCCACAACAGTAGGCTTGATTGTCCCTCAAAATTGATGCATGCTGATTAAATGTAATCAAATTTAAATTGTTCACATTCAAATGCGCACACACTTCATGCAGATTGCTTTTAATTATGCGCATAAGTAAAGCTAAGAACTAAAACACTGGAATTTAATTGCACTCAATATCGCGAGCAAGCACGATGGAAGCAAAATGATCAATTAGAAGAAATAATTATGCTCTATTGGCTTCAAAATTGATTATTACAATTGCTATAAGAGGAAAAAATTACATCATGTAGCGCATTCAATTTAATTTATTTTTCTGCTTGCCTACCAAAAATAGTCGTCGCCGTGATGATGGTAAAATTAGTAAAGTAAAATAATAGCTCTAAAATAAATTTAATTTTTCCCATACACACACAGACTGAACTCGAAAAGAGTTTCAAGGTCGTGCCAAAAATTGTTTCACAGACTTTTCAACTCATTTAATCCGGAAGAGATGCGACTCAGAGGTACACTATTTTCTCGGTCTAGAGGTTTCAATGCTGTAACATATTTATGATAGAAAGAGCTTTTGGAGCATGCTGAGATTTTACAATGGACAACTGTGTACCTACATAACATTCTGAAACCTTCATCGAAGATTGTTTAAAACCAAACATTGATTAAGCGCTAAAGCAAAGTCTGCTGCCAATAATTTGCATAATTTGGCATCTGCCAATTGTCTGAGTTCTCAAATTTGACACGCGTGGGCTCTTGCGGTCCAATTTGTCAATTTACAGTCGCTGTAATCAACTATATTTAATAATTTTGTTTATATTTGGCGTGTGTGAAGGATGGGTTGATGTTGAATTTTATTTCTAGTGTAAAAATAATTAGACATGACACGATCGAATAAATTTGTGTACAAACTGAAGGTAAAAGTTTCATTCAAGCAAAATTTATGAAAGTGAATGTGTGGGTAGAAAGTTTAAAAAAATCTAGTTCATCCAATAAGTTCTCAAACGGAAGCTTAAGTATGAAAATTAACAGTTTCACAGTTGTCGCTTCTTTCACTTTATCTTTCGTTCCATTCATTCATTCATTCATTCTCATTCACAACTATATACTTATGCCTCTTCTATTCCACAAGCTGTTAAGGCATTAGTCGAATAAATTGCGAAAAAATCATCGTTGCAAAAAAAGATGAAAAATTATTATTAATCGCGTTGCGCAAAGGAAAGAAGAAAAAAAAACACTGCACATTTTCATTATATTAAATTAAATGTCAAAGACTCGGGGAGAACATTGTGGCATTTTGTGTATCATCGTCTGTCAACTTCAATTTGTAAATCTCTAATGACTTTTCGGCAACGGTGCGTGATGGCTGATGAAGGAAGATGTCTTACTAATAATGCCGACAGACATGGTCTCTTCTTCATTCACTCTTTTTTTTGCGAAATTTACGTGTCATGCGCTGCAAATTTCGTCACGCTGCGCATTTTAACATAATTAAGGCCTCTCTCACTCTCTTTCAATTCAGTTTTCTATTCAGTAGTAGACGCAGTAGTTCGTGAGATACTTCACTTGGCATTTCTTTTGTTGAGCGTAAGAAACAACACATTCCCCAATCGCAGCTTTAACTCTTCTTCTTTCTCGCTAGATCATCAACAACAAACAACAACATGCTTAGATATTGCTATGTTTTTTTTTTCATTGCATTGGCGTAACATGAAAATTTTAATTTTCGTTATACACATTCAGAGACTGTTATTGCGCAATATTTTGTCATCATAACTTTTCACGAAAATGATTAATTTCGACGAAGCGGTGTGCCTTGACGAACCTCCCAATATAATGACTTTATTTATTTTTTTTTTGCATATCACACCTAAAATAAACCTTTTTTGTGTACAACAAAATGGGACAATTGGGGAAGTTTATTAATTACATAGTTGCACTAAATTGAATTAATATTCTAATAAGCTATAAAAACACTCCTATGGAAAATTCTAACAACATTCTCGTCATACTCAAAACAAGTAGCTACTGCAATTTATTGACATGTCGAGCAGGCTATAAACGTCTCAATCGCATGTACCATCGGACGTGCCTTACATGTATGTACATGTACATGCATTGTGATCTCTTTTTAAAATTCAATTTAATCATTCATCTTTTTTTTATTTTTTCAATTGCACTTGCTGCTGTTCATTAGTATCCATCAAGCATAATAATTGTGACATGTTAGAATGTGAAATAATTCCAATCGATGTCATCAGATATTCTCACATATTGAAAATTTCATCAAATTTGGAAAATCAAGTTTTAATCAAGGGAATGAAAATAATAATTAGATTTCGATTATCAAGGACACATTCTTATCATAATAATTATACAGTCCATAATTAATACTCTATTTTGATTGATTGAAAGTGAAGGTTTGTTCTTGAGACAAATAAACATTAAATGGTTGTTGTGCAGCTGCCTCAATTGTCGCTAAATTAAACCGTAATTTTTGTTATTATTACTTCTCTAAAGTCATTTAGCATTCTTTAATTCATTTGGAATTAGTTAAATAGAAATATTTTCATAGTTTACCGCACCTAATAGCTAATGTTATTCAGTGTAAGTCGAACAACTCGATTTCTTGTCGTCATATTAAGACACAGTATTTGAAGACATAGAGTAAGAGAGATATTTAAAGTCAAGTTAATTTTTTTCTCTTTCATTTATGCAATCACATTCTTTGCAATAAAGTTGAGAAAATACATGAAAATGCCATAACACATAACATCATGTCTTAAGGTGCATAAATTCATGTATCGAAAAGTTTTATGTTAATTGATCCGATTGATGTGAGTTTTTTTTTTTTGATCATTTCTTAGAACGCAATATTTTCATGAGCTTTCATTTCAATATAAATGACTCAATTCAGAGCGCGGAATCAATGGGTTCAAAAGAGTGTGTGGCTTTCAGGTACAATATTACTCATTATTGCCATTATTCATGTTCTCATTGAACAACAGATTTAATAGAAGGTTGCACAATATTTCTCTATATCTACTTCCATCATTCTCTTCAGCTGTGAAATAAACTCACGAATGTGAGCAAGGTCGCAGGTGAGAAATAAAGGAAAGAGAAAAATTACAGACTTTTAATATAGTTCACTCAAGAGAGTAAATGAAGGTAGAACCAATGATAATATAGTCTCTGCTGTGGACCATGAAATGAACTTTCTCTTTCATCGAATCGATGCAATTACTGGTAGTTCATCTGTAACGGATTCCATTAATTATTTTTCTTCTCATCGAAGTTTGCTCTTGAATCATTTTGTTGCGTGTGTCTCTAAAAATCTTTCAAATAGACCAATGTCATAAACTAAAAGCATGATAATTAAATACTCAAACATTTTCAAAGTGATGAGTGCTGATGAAACTGAATCAATCAATCATTTTAATGCATATCAATAATGCTTTAATTTAATTTAATTCCGTTCACAATTGATGACCATTGGTGAATAAGCCGAATAATTACAGGCCATAATTATCACCACTTTTAAGGTCAATTCGTCGCATATCTGTGTGTGTTGCGTTTGACTTATTTCGGAATTAATGACGGACACTTTTTGTGCATGTATGTTTTGTCACTACGAAATAATGAACACCTTTTTACGCCGCGCAAGCATGCATGCATAAAAACAGTTAGATGGATAGAAGTGAACTAATTAAGAAATTGTACGCGGTATAACCGTAATTTCATACATTTCTTACAAACGAAAGGTGCAATCACGCTTCGATTGAAGTTTTTGAAATAGATGTGCATGTACCTTTTTTTCGTGTAAGAATTCTCATTTCGAGGTCACATGCATGATGATGATGATGTTCATGTTTCATGTTTAAGTGAAAATGTCAAGAACTTCATTGCATCTTTTTTTTTCTCTATTCATAATGTAGGCAAAAACGATGATGAAATGCGATGATTAACATTAAAAGTAACATTGCTCCGCTATAGAATGCACTAACTCAACTTACATTAGATTAATTGGCAAGGTTGAGAAATTTTAGATTTAGCCGTAATAGAATTCATTCTCAAGAGCAACAAGTTGTTGTTGCACGCTGTTGTCGATACGATTTTTCATGCCAATTGATGGACATTCCATGGCATGTGATTGATTGAAAGCAAAACAATTCGAAAGAAAGAAGGAAAAAAACATTGCGTTCTTGCTGGTCACTTAAAAAAGCTTACATATGCTCATGAAATGAGGCTATTGAACGGAATCGATTAAAAGCTATTTGAATTTTTTTACGTATGTCGTATTGTTTTCATGCATGGACACATTTTTGTGACACCTTCGAAGGAGTTATTAGTAGTGTTTTAGGCCACCGATTGAGCAATTTCGAATCTTGAATTTTTAATTAAGCTAACATAAATGTTTGCTCTTGGAGCACTTGCTCATCAAACAAATTCGTGCCACTCGTCAATTTTTCTATAATTGAGTTGCCAGCGAACAATTTGGTCAAGTATCAGAAAAGATATTGAAAAGTAAAATATTTGACTATCAAATTTATAAATAGTGAGATTGTGTAAATCACGTTTAGTGATATTTCACAATTTCACTATTTGTTTCGCTTTAACGGTTCTCAACTGTAAACAAATGGCCGACTTAATTTACTTAATAATTTTTGTCTGATATGAATGAGCGACCTTGAGCGACTATTCACTTACTTTAATCTGCATCTGAGTAAATGAAAAAAAATTCTCACACAACTAACAAATATGCCCGTAATTATGTGTTGAAATAAAATTAATTACACGCTCTTCACTATCTCACACTCGCACTTCATTGTTGCTCGAATTTCATTCAAAAACAGATCTTAATTTAACTATTTTAGTACATACGATCATTGTGAAATATGCTTTTTTTATCCTCTTGGTCTCTTTAAGTTAAAGTTCGGAATGATTAATGATGATAAGAGAATTAGGAAACATTCATTGACACATACACAGAGTACACTCATTGAGGTTGTTTAACAACATTTTGTCAAGTTACACTTAATGAAATGAAACATTAACATTTAGTTATAATGAGAGAAACAACGAGAAAAAAAGTTTTCAATTAATCATTTTCAATGCAGTCCATCATCATTTTTTTCCGAAGAAATTAAGCAATAACAGAAAACACACATGATTGGTCGACTTCTTAATAATAATTAAAACTTATTTAGAGCGAACATACTTGATTTAGTTTTTGATCTAATCGAAGTATATTCGTTTTGAAGTTCATCAAAAATAAATAAAACTTACTTTGAATAGTTTTTCTTTTTGATACCAAATGTCTTCTTCATCGTCCATTTGTTGCATGTATGCTTGATCTAAATTTAGATCATCACGTGATCGTGATAAAATTTTACGCCTAGACACCATTTCACGTGGAATGGTCGAACTGTGATGCGGTCCAAGGCTGTAAAGAGATAATGAAAAATACATTGTAAATGAATTAAAGACAAAATTAATTACTATAATTAAAGAGCATTGATGAATATGAACTAATCGAGTAATTGTCATCAAACGTAAAGTTATACGAGTGATGGAGATAAATATCATCATCATCTTGAGAATATCAGCCGTAAATTACGCAAAAAAAAACAATTGAAATGGGTCATTTAAATTAAATGACTCACAATTGCGGTAGTGTGATCTCATTGAAGGACAGAAAAACATGCGGATGATGAACAAAGTCACTCAAAATTTAATCCGCACACAAAACCGTTCAATGTCAATGTCGTTCATTTTGGTTCCCAGATTGAAATCAATTATCGCATATGAGTATCATGACACATGCAAAGGTGCTGTTATTGCTCTATTTCAAGTGAGAGAGCGAAAGGAAATTTTTGGCGCACTATTAGCGAAGGTCGTTTTTATGTTTGCATTATTTATACGGGTCTCATGCTCTCTAAATGTCTCCGAATGAGTCATGTACCACACAAAAAAAGAAGCATTGCTGGCCCAAATTCCAACAATTCCTATCTTTCTCTCTCGTGCGCACACGAATGCTGTCTATTCATAATGATGTATGGATAGACTATGCCAAACCCTAAAAACTACTACTTTGAATTTTCTTCGTGTATACCGACGAGATGAATTGCTGCTAGAATGCAGTTCAAACCCACAAAAAGAATTGAATTGAATTGAGCAGAATATGGAGTTGGTAACATTATTAACCTTGAATGCTGCTGTAACAATTACATAGAATTGATATTCAATTTAACTTCTATCGGGGTGCATTAGAAGCATATCATTAGACAAAAGTATGTACTCATAAGAATGCTGCTACAGTGATTCTAATTAAATTACATTTTCGTGCAACACAAGGACATAATATAGCGATGTAAATTGCTTACTCTGAACCTAACAATGAGAGAATTTCATGCTAATGGACAATGACATAAGAACAAGAGACAGACATTAAGATTCTCGATAGGAGCTAAGCGAAAACATCAGTTAACTGTCAATTTTATCGCGATTTTTACTTTCTAAGTTTGTTTTCTATTTCACTACACTCGTTGCTTGCTCGCCCATTTCAGTGTCTTAAATAATTTAAATTCAGTATTTTATAAGTCGTTAAGATACGATAACAAGGGGCATTGCATAATACTTTACTTTTCCTCCTTCGTTCTTATTGCGCGTTAGCTCGTTATGCTTGCCTGCCAACAATGAATTCTCTCGTGCGATAAGCAATATACACATTTTTTTCATATTTAGAAGGAAGTACACAAGCCTCAATCAAGGATCAATGGTTTAGAGAGACAGAAAGAAAGAACATTAGAAAAAATTCTATTATTATTTTGCAATAGAGAAATACGATAGAATAATTGGCATTATGGGTGTCGATATCTGTTTATAGTTTATTTTTATGACATTCTTCAAGCATTCGCTTCTCTCAATTAAGATTACAATCACTATTTCTTTTCTTTATTTCACATTCATTCACTCCATTCAAGGAAGAATTGGATTAAAATTGATGAGAGCTTTCTCAGTGATTTCCGTGAAATACCATCACTGAATCGTTTGTGCGTATAGTTATATATTGAGAAACCGGCACATTGTGGAAGATTAAGTCAATTAACACCTACAGAATAAAAATGTATTCAAACGGTTGATTTGAAATTCCACATATGGCAAAATCTATTGGTCTATAGACACTATTGCATTCTGTGTTTCACTCTTTTGGATTTATCTCAAGGTTGATTAGTTATTTGTTAAAAATTTATTCAGGATGTTTGAACGAATGACTCTATTTTGTTTCAAATGAGTTTCTTTTTGCGAATATCTCAGAAAATAATCAAATTATTTTAGACTTTAAATCGTTTATGCTGGCTATGTATTTACCAAGATACTATCTTTGTTTTAGATCGAATTCGATAAATTTCTGAATAATTTTTTATTTATGTAAACACACGCAAAATACGATACCAACAGAAATTTACATTAAATTTTCACAGTCAGTCGTAAGAAGCAACGAGAGAGAGAGAGAAATGAGACATCATGGTGAATACTAATATTTTATTTATGGTAAGGCAATGTGAATGCCCTGACAACATTTATATTTATATACAGCCTCAATGACTTCAAGTTTTAAAACTCGATCAAAATGTATGAGATATTTCGCTCGCATAAATTCACGTTTGAAACTTATAATATGTGCGTTGAAAAATAGAACATAGCTGCAGTAAATCACGAACAGAAGTAAGAAATTAGTCATAAACAAGTTTCACCCGTACCACATGTCATAAAACTTCATTAAATCTCTCTTTTTCCAAAACTTTATGAAAATATCACGGCACGCATCATTTCTTGTATGTTGTATTGAAAAGTGAAATTTCGTATGTGAACTTAATCATTTGCAATTCAAGCCTAATGTTAATTTTAGTTGTTCATATTTTATTTTACTTGAAATTTTTACGATGCTCTCTCGCGCATACGTAAAATCGTTCAATATTATACTTATTGTGCACATATAAAGAATAAAAAAAATATTTCCTTTCACTTTTAGAGCTCGCTTTAGCGCAAAAAATAAACTGTTGCAAAGAGCTTGAAATTACAGCTGAGCAGCGTGGCTGGCTGGCTGCCTCAATGTCAATCCATTTAGTATAGTAAGCTTACGTACGGGCAATTTTCAAAACCTCATCAAATTTAAGAAAAATTGATTTTCTCAAATCATATAAAATTGATTTTTATTCATCAATTTAGTGGAAAGATTTTTACCTCAGTTTCACATTTTCTCTCTTATTAATGATTTCTTATTATTACTGTTTTTAACATCAAATCTACAAGGTGGTGGTTAGCGAGTTGAAAATTAGCAAGTAATTAATGTCGCTCACAAAATTGATTTTAATTTTTTAAGATTTGTTACATTTATGAAAAGAATTATTTTTCATTCGAAATTTGTTTTGACTCTCACTCTTTTTCTTAAAGAATTTCGAAATAAATCACAAAATTTGTTTGCGCAACATTCAGCAATAAAAAAAATCTTTAATTGCGAATTAAGTCACCTATATTGAAATTGAGTTTGAGTGTGTGTGGTATAAATTATTAAAATGTTTATTTGCATCAACCTATCGCATTCACACCAAAATTAGATCTCATATGGTGAGAGAGAGGTTGAATTGGAGCGAAAAAATCTTTTGATTTTTTTATGGAAGGTGGAATAGAGTGTGAAGAAATCTGTTGTGATTTATTTGAATCAAGTGAAACCTTGTATGAGTTGCTTTTGTCATTTACTCTAAAAAGAAGTCATGAAAGTGCAGCTTTTTAGAATTATTCAAGGTCTCAAGTCATATAAAAATATTCAGCTTATCATTTATTTAGAATGCAAGCTGCTGTCGTTCTTTCTTAGGGTTTCTGAAAAACAGCATTTTCAAAAAACGGCCGTTTTCCGTTTTCTGTTAACGGCTTCAGAAACCCTACTTCTTTCTATATAAATTCTATTCTTATTTAATTTGTAACAAAAGCTGCAATAACTTGTAAGTAAACAAACAATAATAACTCAAGAGTAGCAGTGAATTGAAGCATAGACACTGAGTGTCCTCGAAGAGGTGTTATAAATCACCAGACTCTTATCTGAATGCAATTGAATGAAGACCTTTAATTAGCCAAGTACTCTTGGCAAGGTCATCAATTAATTTTGCTTACTGATGATGATCTCTTAATCCCTTCGCAGTTAAAATCATACGCTTCGCTTACATCAGTCACTATTTAATTCAAATGCATTTGAATTGCACATTTTATGTGTTTATTTTATTATATTTTCAACATGCTCGTGCTCTTGTTTCTTCACTATAAGCAACTTTTTGCACACAGATGTAAAAAGAGAAAAAAAATTTCTGATCGAGTTGTGTAATGTTGATTTTTTCGCATATGTTTACAATCATATATTAAGTACCACGCGAAAAGGAGAGAGAAACTTTCACAATATGCACTTCAGCTCGAATGTCCTCACAAATTAATCTTTTTTGTCAACTGTTTGTCTTTCACAATTATTGTTTAATTAACAAATACCCAGAAAATACAAATATTCGAGCTTAATGGGACAGCAGGTGTCATAGAAAGGTCAATATGAATGATGATTACCTCACTATCGAGAAATTCCTCGTGCCTTAATTAACACGACAATAAAAGAAAAAAATCTCAGGTGATGAAATATGACAGAGCACCAAAAGGCAGTGTACTTCTGTACTATATCCACAAATGATTTTAATTTAAAGAAAAGAAGTAAAAGTTCCCTAAATCACAATAAACACCCAAAAAACACACGTACTAACAGCGTCAGCATACAACAACGTTCGCGAAGAAACTAAAAAAAGACCGAAAAAATGTGTTGTTACTCAAAAAAGAAATAAGAGTAGGAGGTTGTTGTTTTTATTTTCCACACATACCGAAATACATTAAAAAGACGGTAAAAGATTTGTTTTACAAAGTGCAAGTAAAATTAATGACGTCAGTAACTGTACTACACATTGTATATACACGAAAGCTCAAAAGCTCAGTTGCAACTATATGAGAGTATTGGTGTTGAAGTTAAGTTAGTGTAAGTAATTCGATTATGTAAACATCAAGACACCAACAGCAACAACGTGTATGAAGACAGACACCGAGTAAAAAGAAATACTTCAATGACTTAACCAACGCGCGAAGTACTGCGAAGAATTTCTCAAAGAAGAGAGACGAAGAGCTATATTTAATTGCAGATCTCATTAAAAGTCAAAGCGAGAGTGAGAGAGCAAAAAGGTAATAAAAACGGAAGTAAGCGACATTGAATGAGGAATGAACGATTAGCAATTTGAGTGATTGCCAGAATTTCAATTATTGCTTGCATGGCGCGAGCCAATGAAGAAAGTTTGCTTTGCAATGTCATTAGTATGAAGCAAATGCACTTTTTGGTGCTTTCTCCTATTAACTGTCAATCAAGAGTCGCTCTGCTTTTCAGTATTGTGTCTCTAGGTGCCCCAATCGAATTTTTGAAGGTTGGTACAAGTCGATAGATAGTCGGAAGAGCTTAGGCATAAAACTTTCACTAATAAATTAAAAAAATAAGATAAAAAAAATATTTTTTCTTTTCTCTGTATCAATCGATGTTAAAATTGTTGTTGCTGCTCATCCTATTAAGTTCAAGAGGTTGCGACTGTGAATTAATGATAAATCTTTTTGTGTGTTATGTTTTACACTTTGTTTTCGATTTATTACTATTGTTGGATCTCGCAAGCAGTGGGTGGAATGAATTTTAATTTAGCTATAAATTATCAATTAATTAACGAACTTTAAAAGGTCTGTAATTATTGTTGCCTTTCATTTCTCTCTTTCACATTGTGCTCTTTTGCCGCTAATACTTAATTAATAGGTAAATGTTTGACTACTGTATATGAATAGATTTAGGGCAAGTTGAATTTCTTTTTTGAATGAAAAAATAACGGTATTTTTAAATTTAAGATAAAATTATACGTTAAAAGCACAAAAATCTTAAGGCATAAAATGATATTTACTGTGCCATTGCAGAAATGGCCTTTATCTACATTAACTACTATCCCTTGTTCATCCACGCATATACACTTTTTTTACTTGAACCCAAACTGACCATTCATTAATAATCTTCACATTCACAAGTCACATTGAAACCTTGAAAATAAAACGAAAGAGAGAAAAAAAAGTGATCAACAAATTGTGTGTGAGTGTGCATAACATGACTGCATGCAGTACTATCATGATTTATTTTTTATGATTCAAAGCCCTTTAATCAATTGTAAAAATTTTTATTCCTTGCTCTGATGAAAAATAATGTACTAATCTGCCGCTTTATTTCAATTTAGTAATCAATTATTTATAACTTAGTCTGACAAATTGCCATTGAGACGTGAGATGGAGACAACAACAACAAATCTCTTTATGAATTCAAATCTAAAATGAAATAATAAAGTGTGTAGATTTATTTATAATTTTCTTTGTATTTGACTGACAAGTGGCATCGTTTACACTTACATAGTATGAGCTAATCGTGTCGATAATAATCATCGAAAAGTCTCATATAGTCAGTCAGTCATTCAGTTAGAAGCTTTAGAAACATTCGCATGACTTGCGGCAAATTGATTGTTTTTTCTCTTTTAATCATCGCATCTGAATCTTTCGTTCAGTAAGTCAGCTGTGTGAATTGATGATTAGAGCGCAATTAGTTTTTTCTTCATACTCTTATTAATGTTTGCATACCGTGTATGATTTTTTTATTTATTTACTCAGTACTCGGTGATTGATTTTTATTTCTCATTTTTGATTTTATCTTCGTCAATTATTGAATATTGGCTGCTACTTGTGTACATATTTAAAAAATTTATTCGAGAGCATATATGGCAATATGATGCATTTAAAAAATAGATAGAGAGAATTATTGTGCAATTTGACAAATCTGTTGGGTAATTGCAAGAAGAAAAATCTCTCTTTGGTATGAGCAGGCAGCAATTTGCAATATTTTTATTGAGGATTGCTGAATTGAATTGTAAATATATTCATTTGGACATCGCACGAGAAACCTAAATCAAAATTTTACTTAATTGGAAGCAGAGAAATGAGATTGCTAAATATTAAGCGCGACACTTCCAAATTAATTATTAAAAATAAAAATTTCGTGATCTGAATAATCAAATGAGAGTGAAAATTGATTGACTAAAAAAAAATTTAAACTACTGTTATTTCATCTTAATAAGTTTGAAAACCTTCAAAAACTCTTCATTAGCGAGCAGCAAATAACATTAATTAAGACTTTTGTGTCACCTCTCTAGTCAACATAAACAAGAGCATGATAAATTGCATACAATCATTAAAAATTTGCCTCAGGTCGAGCGATTGCATTTAAATGCATTGTAGCAATAAAATAATAAGTTTCTTAATATAAAATTGCAATTTTAACTCTTAACACTCTCATTCAGTTTATAAAATGCATTTTATTTCTTTCTTTTCTTAATAATAATATTGCAACATGAAATGTTAATAAATTATTATTCTTGTTACCATACATTTCTCGCGCTGTGTCCCCCTCATGTCCATTTCAATGCACACAATTCCATAAGTTTGCCATTATAAATCTCTCTCTTCTATCCACTCGATTTGATTATATATGTTGAGGAAATTTCCATAAAAAGAGATCAACAGCAACAGTAGCAACAATTTATGAATTTAAGAATCAGTTGACAATTCTTTGCCTAGTTCAGTTACTTGTTTGTATATCGATTTTTGTCAATGTGTAACTATGCAGTTATGCAATGAGTAAGCGAAACTAGCACATACATGCATATTGAAATGTCGTGTAGAACTACGATGAAACGGACGGAAGGCATTTAACAAATCAAAAAAATGTAAGCCAGAAAAGGAATGAGAAAAGAAAAAGTTTTCGCAGCAGTTCCTCACATTAATTCATTCATAGTCGTTTCATTCACCTCTCTCGTCCGTGTTCCACATTTTATTTTACTCACAACTCGCACACACCTAGTTAGTAAATTATAGAAGAAGGATTATTCAAATCGACAACTGACCGTAATGAAGAAAAATTATTTTTTGCGCTCTAACTTGAAGGACTCTCACATTTGTTTTTATATCATAAAACAAAGACAAAAAAAATGTAAAATAAAATTTTTTAAGCTATGACCTTCTTTAACGGCTTACTATATTGCAATAACAACAGTAGATATTTAACACTTTTACATAATCAAATAGCAATAGGCAAATTGCAGTGTATGGTAGCAGATATTAGCAATAGTATGGCAAAGTATTGTAGTATTGTCATCAAATAAATTAATTGAATTATCGTAATTAGTTATGGCGGTTAATGAAGAAAATATAATGATGCGAAGATGATAGAAAAAGAAGAATGAAAAAAGTTGTTTTTCAGGTCAAATTGACTTTTGCAGTTTGACTTTTTTAATATTAAATAAAAAGTAAGCAAGTGCTTCATAAAATTCTAATAAAAAAATTTAATGAAATTTTATTTAGTCGACATTACATCAAAGAATTTTTTTCGATTGAGAAACTCTTTTATGAAAAATATCATAATTTTTACACCATCACAGTCAATTAGTTCATTCAAATCAATTTCATGAATTTATATTGAAAAATTTTTGATTTTCATGAAAGACTTCACGGAAATTGAGCCTTTAAAGAAAGAAAAAGATTTTTTTGTGAGAAATCAATTGAACCAAATGAGCATGTCATTGTCATGGACATTTATTATTATTTATTTTCTCCTCTGTATTACGAATATTTTTTAGCAAAAAAAAAATTGCTCAACTATCGACAGCTTAATTACACAGATCGAAGATGAAATAACATAAAGGCGAAACTTAAGCTAGATAAATGTGACTCTCTCATGAAATCAATAAGCAAAACATGTGCGAAACATTGAAAAATTTAAAACTGACCATGTGAGAGAACAAAAAAGAGTCATGCAGTCAGTTTTTATGTATCTCATATTATTATTATTATATAATGCAATTGTAAACTTTTATTATAATGTTTGACTATGAATATGGATCGGATGAAATGTGAACATTTACTTTAACATTATTATTGGGAGGGAGAGTTCGTGTTTTAGCTCAAGATCACGATAACTCAAACGGCACACAAAAATACAGAAGGAACACGACCATTTAGCTTTTAATAGACACATAAGTAAAGTTGCCTGTCTAACTGCATGGTGCAACAAATTCTAAACAAACATGAATGCAAATTCGTGGTTTACGAAATAAAATTCTTAGCGCATGCAAGAGACATCATTTGAATATGCGGAAAAGCTTCTTATGTTCAAAAATGGATTTCTATGATTCTATCACTATCAATTGTACTGCGGTATAAATTAAAATATCTATGCATATACAATGTGTTACACAGCTTGTAACCAGTGAGTTAAACAGCAAGAAATTGTCTCAAATTGCAACTTAGTAAGAGAGAGATTGGAATGCTAAGGTGTGAATGAGTGAAATTCGAGACAACTGTATAATAAGCAAGAGAGATGTAAATTATTGAAACTTTTCATCGAATAAATTTTTTCTTTTATTTTATAACGACATATTATTTTTTCAAACTATAAATTATATTCATCAAAAATAAATTCTTGTCAGAGAAGAAAAAATCCCTAAAGCGTCCAATTGGGAATTTTGTTCGTGATTCACTAATTACATTCTTGCTTTCTTTCATTCTTTTAAAATAAAAACGTGAAAACCACAACTTGTATCATATTTGTATGGGATTAAGGAAAAAATTCTACACACACGAAGATAAAAATTCAAATTTAAATTTTTTTCTCTCTTAATATTTTTATTCGCTTCTCTCGAATTTCCGGAAGTGTTTTGCATAGACTTTGTCTCAGCTACTTGGTGGAATTGTCATTAGATGATATCACCACGTAGGATATAATTAAGCTTTAAAGCTATGACCCGACCAGACAGCTTGCTGGCTACTTACCTCCGATCACGTTTTTTCTTGTACGTGTTGCTCCTTCCTTTCAATGTCCTATATAATGTCATCATTTTCAATTCTTTTATCTCAAATTTACTTAAATGACTCTTGTTTAAATTTAGCACTATTAAAATATTTGACTAAGCGAAATCACACTTGCTTCTATTATTATTTAATCCTCGTACATGCGTTTACGCGACGCACATTAGTGCAAAAGTGATCACTTGTGAGCTCCTCTGTCGAATAAGGCAACACAAAGGTCACAAATCGCATGAATGAAGCAGAAATAGTCATTAACAGTCAGTTCGAAAATTTTTTGTCATTCAAACTTGAAAATTTTAGTTAAGCATCACTTTCACTTTAAATGTAAAATTTATATACAATAACGCTTGAGCTATTATCTGTCGCACACACATATGTGATTATTACTATGGACCTGTTGTTTAGCGAGGTCTCTAATCTATCTCCGCGACACGCACACTACTTAACTATCCACTTGTCAGATTTCATTAAGTCGTGCATCGAACTGAAATATGTTTTCGTGTATTGATTTTTACGATGGACTATTGTAACATTGAAATTTTGTCTATCTCAAATCTCTCTCTGCATGATTATGATTTTTTTTCTTACATCGCTCTGCATTAAGCAACTGGTTTCTTTTTTCAAGAGAGAAATAAAATAAAATTAAACTATTTTTTATTATGATGAAAATCACACACAAAAGTTTTGTTTAAAGACCATTTAATGACTTCTTTTATAATTACTTATAAAGATATTTCTTAATTATGTTACAACCAATTGAGGCATTTAATTGCAACGGAAGCCAACAACATTGACTATTATTGCTTATTTTTTCTTGAGCACTCAATTAATATCTTGCACTTCACTGCCTAATAGGTCACACTTTGTTGAGCAATTAAAAGAATAATTTTTGACTATGACACTTCACTTTACTTAATTATTTCTCATAAGCCCTTCAACACCTCCTAACTTGACAATTTTTCTTTCATTCCCACTCAACTTTTAATAATTTTTTTGCAAATAAAAAATAGTAAAAAAAATTCCGAGAGAGCGAACGAGCGAAGTCCTCCACGTTCAACAGCAACGTATTGAATGCGACTTATGTAAAAATCAACTCAACTGAGGCCCGAAAAAGAAAATATACAAAACCGAAAAGCATTTCCAGTCCATGTTGATTTCACATTTCTTTCTTTGAAGTTTGAAGTTCGTGTGGCTGGCTGGCTGCCGTTTCTTTTGTTTCGTTGACTTGTCCAGTCTTACTGTGATATTTTTCGCCAATGTTTGTAATCATAACTTTTTATAAATCGACTCTGTTCAATATTTTTTTAATAATTCGTGTTATGTGAGGGTTGACTACCATAAAAAACGAGAATTAGTTGAACAACTATGCAGAAATTTTTTTTTATTTTATGCAATGGGAGAACTAGACAAGTCAGTAGTTAAGAAAAAAATAATTATATCGAGACAACTAGCAGAATAATAAATAAGATAAGAATAGACAGTATGTGGTTTTTGTATATTAGTTTTTTATAAATTTTTATATAATCGAATGCATTTAAGTAAAAATATTTTTATAAATTTAAACTCTTTTAAGATCAAAAACTTTAACACACATCTCAGTCCTGAGTGTCGAATCAATATTTAAGTGCTAAACACTTAATGTTGGTCACTAAAATTTTCAAAAACAAGCCCCAAAAAACTTAATATATTAAGTGATAGTTATCAAAACAATCAAAAATTTAATATTATGTACTAACTAAAACACGGAATTTTAAATATCGACACCTTTTTTAATTGCTGAACACTCAAGCTTATTGCTTACTTTATCAAATGCTGAGCACAAAACGCTAAATTTCAGTGCCGAACACAAAACATACATATTAAGTGCTGAGCACTAAAAAATTTTAATTTATCGAAAAATTATTCAGTTTTATTTCAATGCTTTGTATTTAGTTGAATGCGTATTTGATTGAAAACTTTAAATTATTTTTAAATTAAAAATCAAATCTATTCCTTTTTAATTGTAAAGAATTTATATGATTTTTAATTGATTTCCTTATTAATTCTCAAGTGCACTCTCTTGTTCTTCCTTCCATATTCTGTAAAAGAACAGTAGATGAGTAAATTCTACCTACATTGATTCTCAATAAAGAAACAAGAATCGATGAGCAAAAAGCTAATTATATGGTAAAGATTCATCAATAACAATATTTGCAAATTGAATATTGCTCTTGCAAGAAGTGTTCGCACAGCTATTTGCCTCTGACTTGAATTATTATTGAGATGAGCCATAAAATGACATCAGCTATTACTCTATTCTTATTATAATGCTGAATAAACTTGAAATGGAAGAAGAAGACAAAGTTTCTTTCTCGAATACGTCATTGATTACACCTTAAAAACTTCAGTAACACAATAGTACAACGAAGAAGTGAGATGTTGTAATTGATGATGATTCCATTTACATTCTGTCGTAGGATTACTTGAATGTCAATCTTTGAATCAGCTGGATTCTTGCATGCATGCGCCCCATTGTTTAATTTCACATATAAATGTATCGCGTTACAATTTTATCATCATCATCATAGGCAATTTTCATCATCTATTGCAGGCGTTGCATGATATTTTTGTCAATTACACTTCATTTCATTTATCCGATTTGAGCGCCTCATTAAATTGACCGCACTTAATAGGCCTTTTTTCTTGCCATTTTAACCCAATTGACTTGCGTAATTGACATAATTTTTGGTAAGCCACAAGTTTTGTTGATTCGCGTTGCGGCTGCTGTAAGTCATGTTGCTGTTCATTTGAATGAAGAAAGAGACAATAAGCATCTTTTTTTGTGGATTTTGACTTCTAATCAATTGCTGTTTATTACTAAATTTCATTTTAATATGTTTTCTTCAATTACAATTAAAAAATCGATAATCAGAGTGCATTTAAACACTCATCATCACTTAATTTTTCTTAAACATCATTTCTTTATTTTTACAACTTACTTATGTATGATGAAGGTTTTTTATTAATTGAAGAGTCTTTCATTTTGATATTTTTGACTATCAAAACAGTAATAATAAAAATAATAAAATACGATAATCTTCATGTATACATATAGCAAAATAAATATGAAATAAAACTTTCCATTTCTACAATTTATGATCACAAATTTTTAAGATTTCATAAACATGTTCGCATGATTTAATACCCATCTCTTGTGATAATTTCATTTTATTGCCAGCATATTAGGCATAGTTTGCAGTGAGCAACTCTATAGAAATAAAAAGACTTACTTTTTATTATTGAAAATTAATCATATGTGAAAAAAGTATGCTTGAAATTATCGCAAAAAGATACAGAAAGTACAAGACCACGGATCGGAGTACTAAAGCGCATTTTTGTCGCCCAGATCAGTAACTATTGACAGCTTACAGAATTAACAGATTCGTTTCTAATCAGAAGCTTCTTTTAAAACAAATCAAATATAACTAATATAAAGAACTTCTGAAGCAATTCAGATTTTCAAATTCATATTAATGAAGACTTTCATGGTTTGAAAATTAAAATATTGAAATTGAAATAAAAATAAAATTTTAAAACTTCAAAACATCTTTATTGTTTTGATTTTATTATTACTATTGGAATTTAATTTATGAAATT
>JACWBX010002260.1:0-24286 GCA_014622435.1 Polypedilum pembai | reverse complement strand
TATTTTAATGTAAATAAACGGAAAGTTGATTGCGATGGAAATTTTGATATAACTTCGAATTTGATTCAGCCATTAGAATTATTATTTGGAAAAGCTTCTGAAACTTGGTTTAACTTCATACACTCACAGAAATTCTAATTGTTGTAATCAAATTAAAAAGCTGAAACTAACCATCAAGATTGTTAATTCAACTTTACTTTAACAATTGTTTTTAAGGTAAAGCTTCTATTCATAAAAACGGATTAGCTAACTCTGTTATTTGTAAAAAAACACTGATCTGGGCGCCAAAAATGCGCTAAAGTACACCAATCCGCAATTGAGTACTTTCACCAATTTTTATTAATTGAAGAGTCTTTCGTTTTGATATTTTTGACTACCAAAACAACAATAATAAAAGTAATGAAATACGATAATCTTCATGTATACATATAGCAAAATAAATATGAAATAAAACTTTCCATTTCTACAATTTATGATCACAAATTTTTAAGATTTCATAAACATGTTCGCATGATTTAATACCCATCTCTTGTGATAATTTCATTTTATTGCCAGCATATTAGGCATAGTTTGCAGTGAGCAACTCTATAGAAATAAAAAGACTTACTTTTTATTATTGAAAGTTAATCATATGTGAAAAAAGTATGCTTGAAATTATCGCAAAAAAACTCAATTGATGTGCCTTCATACAATTTTTTCTGTTATTGAATGAAACTCTCGCCTCTCAATAGTAAGCAATTTAAATAATCAGTATTTAAATTAACACAAATATCATTCTTATTTTGGAGCTTTTCAATACATTTTTGGTCATAAATGTTAAAAATGAACAAAACTCATTACGATTTATAAATTCCACAGAAAATCATCATATTGAGGTAGACTTTCAATCAGAGATTAGCAAATTTCAATGTCGCTTTTCGCTTTCCGACAATTTCTGCATAGATCAACAACCAGATTTTGTTCCTCATAGTAACAGTTGAGTCAGTTATTATAACTTTTGCTCGATGTGGCATTCGTTCCTATACTTTAAAGCAAGCGCCTATAAAAAGTGACAATTAAAGACAATTTCAAGTTGAGAAATTCCTTAATCAACCTCATAAGCTTGCTTGGTTTTTGTAGCTCTTTGAGTGCACAACCTTCATGCATGTGGTGTGCCGTTGAGTCGTTGGATAAAAATGCAGTCTCGAATCTTGTTTTCAATACTTTTAGTAAACTAGGTCAGTGGCAGAAAACTGCAAAGAAAAACTCTGCACATGCATTTTCTCACTTTTCATTAAACAGCACAACTTGGATATGCACATTTCATCATTTATTGATATGTTATAATAATTTAATGATTTCCTTATGAAAGAATTTCAGCTCGTAAGTTAAGGTGTTTGGAATTTTTTCCTCTCTTGTGAGATCTGTTTATTGACCTTTAACGATGAAAGGTGAATCACACACAACTGTTTATATGCTTACTATTCATTCTTGCATGCCGCTCAATTACGATTTCATTTTATTACTACTGCAGGCTGAATGCAAAATCTAGAGAGTAGGATGACAATTTTTATGATTCACAATTTGTTCATTTTGATATTTTACATAAATTAATGAAATGTTTATTATATTTTACAAGTTTTTCTTTCAAATCTCATCAAGATAAAATTTTGTAATACAAAAGAAACCCATGAAATAGCACTTTAAATTAAAGCCATTTTATGATTGACAATTTCTGGAAAAAGTTGAAAGAATGTTAATATCAAAAAGAATAAATTTAAATTTTCATTAACTTAATAAGCTCCCACACTTTTACAATAAAGGCAATCATATAAGCCTTGCAGTTAACTGAACAGGAAAATAATTGTTAAATGCAGTTAAATGATTAAACTACAGTTCAAGTGAGTTTATTTTTCTTAAAGAATCTAAATTGTGAAGGAATTTTTTGCTAAAAATTATTATATAGTTATTATCTGTGTTACAACGATAACTCATTACAAGAGCAGGTTAAAAGGTTTAAGTTGGCATTCAGCCAAGCTTTGAGATGTCCGCCGGTAGCTTAGTGAAAGAGTATCTGACCGGAAATCAGAAGGCGCGGATTCAATTCCCACTCGGACTAGGACATGTCAAAATTTCTCTTTTCTGCTCGGTTTCCAAGAATCTGTATGTAAACAAACAGTAGATTCCTTTATATCATTTTATAGCCTTCCTATTCGAATTTTATCGTAAGCATTTTACAAGGGGGAAAATAACTCTGAAGAAGAAAACAATAATTGTTAAGATTTTTTCAACAATTCTAGCTTCTTGGCTCTTATGATGTATTTAGAACAATTCTTTAGTGTTAGATTAATGTAATATAAGTGGTATAAGTGCTGGGAAACTTTTTTAAATTTGAGTTTGAAAAAATTTGTTTACCAAATCTTTGTTTACAAACAATGACAAAATTATGAAAAAAATTTTAAAAATCTTTCGTCAAAGTTATTTTCCCCTGGGTATTTTATAACCTGAGCTCTTAAATCATAAAACATCATCATTGATTTAATTAACACTGGCCTTCAAAGATGGAAAAATTAATAAAGCGCGTGAGACAATAAAAGTGGTTGATTAGTCATTAAGAAGACTAAAGCAAATGATTATAGATATCAGGTTCAAGAATTTCACAAACATTTTTTGTTTCACTTCAATAATAGCAAGTGATAATTCAGTACTATCTGTCCATCTATAGCTGTCTATAAATATTGATCTTCACTATATTTTGCCTTTCACTGTCACATGGTCATATCGCAGTGCGTCTTAACAAATTGAATTAAGTCACCTTAAATGTAAATAAATTAGAGTGCGGAATTGCGTGCATCGCGGTTTTGTTTGTGACAAATTTAATTCCTCATTAAATGTAAATAGAACACTTTCATTAGAGCGACGCTTGACATAATAACCCAAAAAGAATGGCTGCAAAAAGAAAATGTTTTGTCTGCATGCGAAATACATCAACTCATATGTTTTTCGATGCCTCCTTCTAATTTTCAATGTCTATTTAATTTTTTATGTGTGTATGCATAAATGCAGCATGACATAGGTTTTAATTTCAATGCCAGTGTCTATTGTATCGTGATAAACAAAATTTTATTTTCTTCCTGTACAGGACGAGGGTTGCTAAGTAACAACATGGCAGCAAACAATTGAACAGCTACTCGTACGCTATGTTTTTCACTTTCAGTTTTCATGTACATTTCTCGGGTTAAAGACTCACAAACGATTATTTCTTTTGTGCCGTTATAAGCTGTAGCCTTGCATTTATGTGAAAGGAAGTGCAAGCAAAGAAAGAAAGAGGACGAGCTATGATCCAAAAAATCACTGTCATAATTGTGTTAATCGTAACTGCGCTCACATCATGCACCATCGGAAGCGATGACGACGAGAGCTTTTATTATGCTAACAACAACAAATTTTTCGCAAACAATCGCAAAAGTTGTCAATTAAACTCAATTTTCGATGTTGATTATTTTAAATGTCGCCTGTGTGATGGCAATTTTCACTTGATGGCAACGCGACAAAGTGAGTCAAACTTTATTCATTTACCTATTTCTCCCTCGAGTATGTCATTTTAAATAATTGATTTTTTAGAGGGAGAGCATAAGTTTCCCTCATTTTCATTCTTTTATGATTGTTGACTACATACATAAGTTATTTTTGGCTGTTCCGCAAACCTATATTTAGTATTTACATTTTTTTATTTCCTTCACAGAAAATCAATGTATCTGTGATAAGAACTCAACAGAGGTATTTGAGTACGATAACATCTTGAAAAGACCGATTTGCGAGAAAAGCAGCAACAGTGGCAAGAAAGAGGAGGAGAGCAAGTGTCTAATTCGTTTTGTAAATGCCACAAATTTCTCATCAATACGGAAGTCCGTGAGAGTGTTTCGACTTCCGTTAAATGAAAAGTGTTTTTGTAATACAAAGAACAACGAAGATTATCGAGGTAGTTACTGCATTAAGCATGAGTTGCTGAGGGACTTGAGAAATTATCAATTGTATAGAAATTTACCATTAACTCAGACTCTTAATTTAAATTATGAACTAAAGTTCATTGTGTTCTTCTGCAAAATTCTGCATAAACGCGATTATTGTAATTATCTCGCCAATATCTGTGTGCTCACGCATTATGATCTTGACAAAAATGGACCGTGTTACTCGTTCTATCAACAACAAAGTCAACAGCAGCTCACTAATATTGACGAGGGCGGAAGATATAGTGGTAGTGCTTTTAACGAGGGCAACGAATTCGATGGCGGTGAGAAAATGAAACCGTTTTTGTTCTTTCGCGGCAGAAGATCGAACAAAAATCTTTTTGACAAGTTCATTGACTTCTCATACAACATTAACAATGTGAGTGTCTCACAAAACCATTTTAATTTTTAAAATTCTATCCGTGAGAGCTGTATAATTGAAATGTGAATTGTTCGCAGGCCAACAGTACAATAAACTTTACAATCCTTAACTATAATTTGCATGGAAATTTAAGTGAAATGCGCGCAATGAAGTTGAGCGATTTAGACTTATGCAATCAATACACAGCCCACGCAGAGAATGTGAAGTTTGCGAGAAATTTCTTTAGCAAATGCACAATAAATTTGCGTGAGTATATTGCACTGCAGCCAGATACACGTTTTTCAACGCTTTATCTAAATTATTATGAGAACCAAGCGAATTTCGTGCAAACAGTGCCGATTTTAATAAAAAATGCATTCAAGGCCAATGAGGTGAATAAGTTTAAAACTGAGTCATGAAACATTTGAGATGAATAAATTTATTATTTACAGGAGGACGACGTTGAACGTTGGCAATTGGTGAAAAGATTTTTTCTAATCGACACAACATCGGGAATTATTAGTGGAAAAAACGACGATGATGACGAACTGAAATTCTATGAGCAATATACACAAATTAACTACGTAAAGTCCATTGAATTGCGCTATCATCTGAGTGATGATGATGAGAATTCTGAGGAAGCTAACAGGATTAATATTCCACTGCTTATTATTGAATACGGAGCGTTGAACTTGACACAAATTGCTCAAACACTGAAATCATCACACAACAATGTTGACGAACATCAAATGTATAATGTCGACTTTTATCTGAAAATTAAATTCACCAAGCGGCCAAATTTGAATTTCTTCTTCCAAATTATCTTGCCAATTTTTATTCTCATTGCATTCTTTTATGCACTCATGTCAACATTTTTTTACAAGATATCGCAACAGAAATTGGAATACGATTTCTCGATTTTATTAAATTTCATCATCAATCTCATGGCGAATATCTCTAACGCATTCTTCATATTCATCTTGATATTCATTGCTTATGTCTATTTTGTGTATAAAAGTCAATCGACAATTGTAAAGATCACGTTACCGATTGAACGCGAAGAAGGCATGATTGAAATTTTACTTGTTTTTGCGATAGTTTTCAAGGTAAGAAACGAGACTCTCATGTAATGCTATGAATTTATTTGAAATAATTTACATATGCGTTTAAAATTGATAATTTTGTAAATGCTACAATTTAAATAATAATTCACTTCAAAAATTAATAAAATATTCACAAGTTCAGCGAAAAAGTTTAATTTCATTGCCATAAATGTTAAATAACATGTGAATATCACATCCAATCAATCAAAATGTCTCATTCGTGATAGAAAAACACTAAACACAAAACGTAAGACAATGAACTTCTTTTTTTCTTCTATCTTTTGACAGGTTGTGAAGCTACTAAAGCTCTTCTATGATATGATCACATTAGATATATTTTTCATTGATTGGGAGCGTCCGAAGGCTTTTAATACATTTCTCAATGATCATTTTCTTCATGGCTCTAACAAGTCGCATCCCGGAACACCCTCGATTACTTCAAGTCTTAAACCTACACTTTCGTCTTCGCCCTCACCAACAAATGACTGCGTATCGGCATGGAGGAATTATTTTGTTGCAAACGAATGGCAAGAGTTGATTACTAAACGTAAAATTTCTGTTCAACTTCATGTCATTTTCGTCATTACTTTCTTAATGGTATGTTATTTTATGACAATGATGATAAATCAACTTCACTTTAATCATGTTCAATAATCAATAAATCTCCTCTCTTAGATCTTTGGCTTCGAAAATCTCTCATCTATGGATTTTGGTTGGTTTTTAAATGCTACGCATCATGAAATAAGCAACGAAGCAGCGGCCGAGGATATAACGAATGGAAATAAACTTTTAAAAGTAGCAACAGGTGCCATGGTTTACA
Organism: Polypedilum pembai; assembly: GCA_014622435.1. Taxonomy (NCBI): domain Eukaryota; kingdom Metazoa; phylum Arthropoda; class Insecta; order Diptera; family Chironomidae; genus Polypedilum; species Polypedilum pembai. The sequence continues at coordinate 18,013 of JACWBX010002260.1, read as the reverse complement.
TATTTATTTATATATTACAACGCATTTTTAATTTCCTTGCTTATGAGCGCTTCATTGACAATTGCCTACAACAATTTATCGATGTCGCGTCGATTGCCAACATTTCGGTGCTGATACTCATCAACAATTACGGCTTTTACGTGCATGGACGATCAGGTGGTTGATTAAATTGAAATAAAATATACACTTTAACTTAATCGACAACTATTATTGCAGTACATGGACGAAGTGACATTGATACATTCAATATGATACTTCAATTTAAGCGGGAGGAGGAAAATTTATGTGGCAATCGTGGACTCTTGCCATCAAGTGATCAACAAACTTACACAATTTTAGCGCCTAGAAACTTGCGACTATTCTATGAAAAAATAATCAGTCCAATTCAAAATAATAAAAGCAATCATTATCATCAACAATATAATAAATTTGAACAAAATTTCGAAAAAACTATGGTCACATATCACAACATAAATCGCTTCTTTGCTGCATTCATTGATCATGTGAGTGAAAATTAATGCAAATTAAAAATCTATTTTTCAAAATTGTAACTATTTCATAGGCTCTAAAAGATGTCGATTATATGATCAAGGAAAAAAATCTCTTTGAAAAGCTATTTGACTGTGAACTGGAATCATCTATCATTAACAATGAGTCGAAAGGCATATTTTATATTGATAATGGTCATTCATTTGATAAAGGTAACAACATACTTTATGATGCTTAGTTTGCGGCATTTCTCATAATAAATGACTTTTTAACACCTTACAGTACTCTTTCATGGCAACGAAAACACCATTTTTAGCTTCGAATACTTGCTGTTTATTTTCCTATTATTCACCACAGGCAATTTTTTGATTGCTACACTTTCTATTGGCGTCGTTTTTAAGGTAATTACGCTTTAAAGTGCATGATGATGATAAAGCCTGACCGCTCTTGTGGCGGTAGGTCTTAACTTATTTTTTTTCTCTCAATTGAAATCACTTCTCTTTTTATTATTATTACTTTTTTACAGCTCATTGAATTGGTAATAAATCATCTAACCAAAAATAATTTAGCGTGCAAGACTCTGATAGATAAGCGATTTTTAATTTAAGCTTGTTTGATTACACAATTTATTGTAGTTTGTATAATAAAGAAGGAAATATACAAAAGGACTCTCACTTACGTGAGCTTTACAAATAGAAAAGCAAAGATAATTAAAAGTAGATTGTGAGCTGCAATGTTTACAGCGGAATTTTTCAATCGATCCCATACAGCGAAGCGCTCAAGAAAAAGTCCACGTTTTTCAATGAGATGTTGACCAATCTCTAAATAATATTCATTTATTGTGTCGTGTTTTGGCCAATTCATCTCACTCAAATATTCGTCTGTTGAATTGTTTGGATTGCCAGTCCTTGCAAATTGTTCCCAAATCCTTGTCATTCTTTCAATCATCATATTTTCTGGATCATTTATGTTAATATTAGGTCCAACATACCATGTATTAAGTACATATTGAATATCATCTGCGTGACTCATTCCATATGGCTTATCACGAGGATAATTAAATACACTGAAGCGGCCGATGTATGTGAATTTGTAATAATATACATCGGTGTAATTTGAAATCATTTCAACTAATTTATAGGTTCCGTGGCCAATCGTTCCATCACTGAAAAACTGTAAGTGATTGTTGAAAGTGTTAAATATTTCTCTCTTGATTGGCGAGATAATAAATTATAGTAAGTAAGTAAACCGATTTCATATATGAAGCGATTTAGCTAAACAATTTTGATAATTGTTAATCAAGATTAGAAACATATATGGAGTTTAGCTTATACATATCACAAAATAATTTAAATTACAAAGTAGTTTGTCTTATGCGCTAAAAATAATAATTTTACTTACATTTCCCAATCCATTAAATGCGCGTTGATCTATGTTATTATTAGCAAAATATAATGTTCTTAATTCTGTAAGGTCTCTTGGTTGATATTTTAAATTAAAACAGTTGTAAACTACTGATGGCATGTTTTCATTCAACGCCGTCATGAATTGTTCATTTTCAAGAGCAACTAATGAAAAACATTTTAATAAATCATTTAAGTGAAATTTAGTATGTACAACTTACGTGGAACTACATAATACATTTCGTGCTCTGTAATCCCAATCATAACTTGAATTTTTGCCATTCTCTCTGATTTACTAAAAACCTTGTGCGGATGTTCACTGAGAAATCTTTCCTGACCAAAGTCATTTTCAATTACAGGAAAATAATCCATGTTGAATGCACATGACCTGATAGGGCGCAAATCGATGTTCATAAAACTTTCAGCTGGTTTCTGACATAGTAAATGTAAAAATCTTATTTAAAATATTTATAAATTAGCGGAAAAGTTTATTGAATTAACCTCTTGCATGCAACTAATCATGGCTGAAATGTCAGATGTTGAACAGTTTACATTAGTAGCTAAATACTTGGCCAAATCAAGATAGTCACTTTCGAATCTATCAAAGCCTGTAATAGATCCACTTACGACAATTACTCTATGAAAGAGTCCTTGTGACATTTCCGAAGCCATATGTGAAGTAACAGAGAAACCGCCAGCCGACAAACCTGTGATTGTTACGCTATTAGGATCTCCACCAAATTTCGCAATATTTTGTTGAATCCATTTTAGACCCAATACTTGATCTTTAAGGCCCATATTTCCGACAGCATCACTTGTTCCTGTTGATAGAAAGCCAAAAGCGCCAATTCGATAATTAATGGTCACAAGCACGACGTCACGTTCCATTAAATACAACGGTCCATGATTTCTCGCTGAGCCTTGATCAAATGACTGGTAAAAAAATTTAATAATTGCAACAAATTTCAATCGTATTGTTCAAATCAACACTCACACCACCATGAATATAAACGAGAACACTTTTTAATTGGTTGATATTAGAAACTTTGAGATTTTTTGTATATACATTGAGATGCAGACAGTCCTCAGAAGTCTCATACCGACCAACAGACTGCATACACATGGGTCCATATGCAGTTGCATTTAATGTCCCTTGCCATTTATCATTTTTAACTGGAGCTTGAAATCTTAATTTACCAATTGGTGGTTTTGCAAAAGGTATTTTTAGAAATGCATGAAAATTCACTCCATATCGTGTCTGCATAATTGTTCCTTCTATCAACCCATCATCAATTTCTACTACATCACTTTTAGTTAAGACAATAAAATTTATAAAAAACACAATAAATTTTTTTAGCATTTTGTTCGTCTGAGCTATGAAAAATAACTGTCGCATCATAAACAGATATTTTTGATACTCGTTATCGCGTTTGTGTTTGTTTTTTGTTATTATAGTAATAAACTACTTAAAAAATAATCTTTTACACACACACATTTATTATTTAAACTTTGGACTTGACTTGTTTTTTAAACATTCTTCTTATTTTTGTTTTATTTTAAATTTCATTGACTTTAAAGCATGTATGACTCACATTTTAAACATTTTATTTTAATCGAATTATAATATATTTAGCACTATGAAACACTCTTTTTACCTTACAATGATTTATAGTCCCCACATTTAAAAAATACCAATGAGTTGAAAACAATTCTATTTCAATTCTCAAGTCTGCATAGACAAAATGCACGACATATACATTGCTATACGCCTTCATTTCTATAAAAAAAATTTTAAATCAATGTAATACTTACATACATATCATAAATACATATAGGAATATAAAAAATAACAAATTCCTTCCTTTTCTTTCTTTAAACACATGTATTTCTGCATATATGAAATGTAGACAACAAAAAGAAGCCTTAGGTGAGTGAGAAAATGCCATAAGAATAGAATTTAAAAATTTTCATACATTAAGTCATCGACATTGATATCATTATTTTTAAAATACAATAAGAAACAAGAGTGCTAACACGACTCTTCCATTTCTGTGCTCTTTCTCTTCGTCTTTTCTTTGTAAAATCGAGAATCAAATAACTTTAGCTTATCTTTACAAATAGAAATTTATTGTCATTGAATGTATAAACATCTTAATTAACGATCCAAAGTATAAATTTGCATTTATTGCATTCTCATAAATGAATCCACATGAACTTTTTTGTACTCATCGATATTGGTTATATATTAAAATTCGTGCAATTTGTTGTGAACGTAAATATTACAAAAAATTTGACACTTATTTTTAAGAGCTCAGCATGTTTTAATTAAAGAAAAAAGAATTCAAAAGCATATAAAGTGTTTATCAATTTGAACAGTTATTAAAACGATTTGCTCATGTCAGAAGAGCAATAAATCTTGTTTTACATGACAATCATCTATCACATTTAAAAATTATTTGTTGAAAAGTTAAGTGCACAAAAATATTATTTTTATATTCATACTCAACTATAAGTGCTTAAAACTTACTTTGACAAAATTATTATTTAACACAATTTGCAAATTTTGAAAAAAGTGATGGTTTAACAACAATAAAGATATATAAAACCTTGAAAATGAAAATTGTCCTTTTAAAATTGCAAATACCGGTTTTCTAATATTTATTGCACTTTTATTACATCATTAAAGTTTTTCACATTCAAATATTTATTAAATTAAGAAACAGAAATGATGGTCACACCGTTGATCGTTTTTAATTTTCAATATGTATGGGATCTATATTACGAGACATATAATTTTTATAAAATATTGAAATGATGCATAATTCGAGAAAGAATTTTTTCTGATATGCATTCAAGTGCAGAGTTTTATAAAGAAAGGTCGTAAAAAATGTCGAGTGATTTGAATTTGTTTGAAAGACTTTTGCTTTATTCTGAAAAAATCTTAATTCCAATTGGAATCTGGCCAACTGAAGAGAAACGATCATTATATTGGGCATATGGCTACATTTTTCTAAAGCTTTTGTACTCTGCGATGATTTTGGTAAACATTTTTATTTCGCCAGAAAGTGAATCTTTCGAAAATGCAATAACTGCTTCAAATGGTGGTTTAATTATGGTCATGTATCACATTACAAGCACAATCAAGAGAGAAAAGTTTTTGAGTCTTGTCAATTATATTAAAATGAAAAATCGTACTGAAACAAAAAGACAACATAAAATTTGGATTGCATTAGCTGGAAAACAGTTTAAAATTATAGTAAGAGGATTTTTGTTACTCTTGTTCCTTTCTGTAATAATGCGTTTAATAATACCGATAATTGACTTTACACAAATGGAAATAATGAAAGTCAATCAATCCTATCACCTACCACCACCAATGGGTGTTCCAGATTTCATTTTTGGCAGTCTCATAACTTATTTAATTGAAACTGCTCTTCGCTTCATTATGCTCGGAAATTTAGTTGGTATTTGTTCAATATTTATCCTTTCAACACTTCACATTGAAGGCAAATTTCATATGCTTGCATTAGATTTAAAATCTATGCAAGAAAAAGATGACAAAAATATAAATGAATTGATTAAGGAACATAATGAGATTCTAAAGTAAGTTTGTAAAACCTTTAAAGATTTATTTTAAGCTTTTAAATTTTTTTCAGCAAATCGAACACACTCAATGAAATATTCTCTCCATATTTTCTTGCAAATTGTTCAGCAAGTTTCATTAATTTATCAATCATGCTTTTTTCGATTATAACTAGAAATGCAAATCTGCAAAATATTCTTGTTGAATTTCCCCTTATTAATATTGGAGTAGGTCAGCTCTTTTTTCTTTTGTACTTTGGCGAGCGTCTCATCGATGCTTCCAAACTAATTTCTGATGCTGCTTTCAAATCTGAATGGTTTACGAAGTCAGTTGATAATCAAAAGAAAATTCAATTTATTATAATGCGAGCACAACGTCCTCAAACAATCAATGTAGGAAACAATTTCCTTGTCGCCTCAATTTATCTATTTTCGCAAATTTGTCAAAAAGCATGGGCAACATTTAACTTACTTCGTACAACAATAAATACGTGAATTTTTAGAATACGGCATCTTCACTGTGTACATTAGAAGAGCTGTTTGTGTGTATTATAGTAACACCTCCTTGATCATGATTGTGAATTGAATCAGTACTTTCAATTGGTAAAAAACAATCTGAAGATATCTGTAAAATATATATTAAAATCTACTGTTTCTTTTAAAAAAGAAAATAATCGTCACCTCCATACTAGTGTTTAAAGATGATTTAGAAATTTCTTCAATTTTTTGGGTTTCCTCTTTTTTATCTATTAGTCCTTTTTCGTGATTCAAAATGTGTTGTTTTAAACGTTCAGGATTAACAGAAATGAATTCACATTGATTGCATTTCATTTTTAAGAAGAGTTCTGCATGCTTGAATTTCATGTGATTCTTAAGGCCAGTAGCTTGAATTGCAAAATAATTACAGCTTTGACATTTGTATTTTCCAGCTGCTGAGGGATCGTGCAATTTTTTATGTTTACTCATGACACTTGGATCAGAACATTTAAATTTTGAGCATATATTACATGATAAAACTTTTGCAGAACTATCATCAGCTGACAAATGTGTACGAGCGTGAATCTGTATTATATTTTCATGAAATTGATATCATATTCAAAGCAATAAAATAACTCACATCTAATGTTGATTTTCTTGTAAATTGCTTATTACAAACTTGACAGATTAGCTGTTTCAGTTTATTATGAACGTGTTTTATATGCTTCGATAAAGTCTTTTGATTCTTAAATTTCATTTCACAGATGTTGCAAATTTTTGGTGAAAAATAACTTTCTTTTGGTGCCGGGTCAACTACAGATTGTTCACTAGATTCACTAAAATAATCTTTATCTTCGCTTGGTATTGATAAATCTAAATCAACCTTTTGTTGCTTAAAGCCATGAAATTCAATGTAATGACTTTTTAATAATTCAATTGTCGTAAATATTTCAATACAAATAGAACACACAAATCGATTTTCAACAATACGATACTTTTTTAGTTCTGCTGCATCGAATTTTTTCAATTTCAACATTGCCATTTCTTCTTCTGAAAAATTGTTTGAAAACAAAATCACAATATAAATAAACGGCGAAACATTTGTTGCTCACCGCTAAATTCAAAAAAGTCGTTATAAAAAAGTCATTCATCAATTTTCTTTCCTTGATTTTATTCATCTTTTTGATACATTTTAATTTTTTTACAAAGCAATTTTTGTTCTTTTATTTTAATCAATCAATTTCATTTTATTTCAATCCAACAGATTTTTTCATTGAGTTTTCATTATTGTAATTTACTAAATATTGTTACTTATCATAAAAGAGAAAATACTTATGAAGTTGAAAATAAGAGAAATTTTTCTTCTCTATTTTGAACACCATCTCAAGTAGTTTCTTTTTAGACATTATAAACATACCTAATATAGAACATGTTTTTTACTTATGAGAAATTTGAAGATAAAAAGTTTGTCCATTATTTTCTTTTCATTTAGGAATGACAATATCCATTATATAGTTCTGCAATCATTAGTTACCGGTTTATGTATTTTCTTGAATGATGAATAGGTAATTTTTTTTATTAAATTCTAATCATTTTTCTTATACAACGCTACATATGATTTGTTTCACTGTTAGTTTTTGTTGAAGATTGAAGTAAGTAAGTAATAAAAGTAAAAAGAGGCTGTATTATTTTTTTTCATTCTGTTGAGCATGCATGTGCATGTAAATTGCAAGCCATACTCGCCTCTTTAAAATTATCATTATTAAAAACTAAATCGAGTTGAACTGAAATTTGTTTTTGTTTTTTTTCATATATGAAAGAAAATTTGATTAATTGTTGGTTTAACACGTTTATTATCATCGTCCTACATTCGATAAAAAATAATTTTTTTGCCTTATAATGAAAACAAATTGGAAATAGGGAGGAAGTCAAGGTGGTGAAAGAGAGAGATAATAATGAGTAGATTGAAATATATCGCGTAAATTTTATTTACGACATCCTCTCAAATTTATGCACTTAAGCATTAAAATCAAATTGTTTTTTTTTTATTATTTCACAATAACTATGCTTTAAATATAACATAAGAAGGATTCTCACTGATGATGATCGGCGGCTTGTCAAATAGATAATTTCTTTCTCACTTCTTTTTCGAATCTTAATTAGTTTTTAATTTCATTTCAAATTTGCTTCCTTACAACTTTCCTTACATACGTTTGAGAATAAATGACGCATTTATGAGAAAATAAAAAATTAACTTTTATGAGAAAAATAAATTTATATTTTTAATTATTGATTCAATCATTAAAAATTCATCAAAATTAACTATTAATAATATAAAATTTGTTGTTGCTGTTGTCTTGTTAATAATATAATAAGAATTCACGGAAAGTACATACACGAGATGAGATAATCAACTTTTAAATTTTACTTAAAGAGAATGATAGAATATCTCCCATTATTTTTCTTACTATATCAACTCGAGTAAAAATTTAAAAATATTTTCATTAATGAAATTGAAAAAGAAAAACATATTTTTGATTATTATAGTGAACAAAATAAAGAACAAAGAAAAAAAAATGATGATCACCAATATCCTATAAAGGGAGCACAGCGACGCGTGAATTGAATTGTAGTAGCAAAAGAAAGAAAGAAGATTATGTAGTCTATTAATTGCTGCCTTTAAACGATCCCGCATGTGGTAATTGTCCATTGACGATAACAGCAAAATATGGATGATCCATTGCTTCACGTGCAGTTAATCGAGCACAATGATCATAACGAAGAAGCTTGTCGAGAAAATCTAAAGCCTCTGGCGATACAAGATGTTGATTTTCCGAATGAACAAATCGCTCCCATCTTTTACGTGAATGTCGCGACAAAATATCATTAAAACGTGGATCGAGTTCAATGTTGTATTTATCCAAATATGCATACAGCTCCTCTGTACCGAGAACTTTTGCGATTCTCACCAACTGATCGTAATTATCGTGTCCATGAAAGAACGGTTCTTTACGAAAGATCATAGACGCCAACATGCAGCCAAGTGACCACATGTCCAATGAGTAATCATACATTTGATAATCGACGAGCAATTCGGGTCCTTTGAAGTAACGACTAGCAACACGAACATTGTACTCTTGTCCCGGATGATAGAATTCAGCGAGTCCCCAATCAATCAGTCGCAACTTACGATTCTCATGATCTATCATTACATTATGCGGCTTGACATCACGATGCATAATGCCCATACTGTGACAGTAATCTAACGCTTTCAACAACTCATACAGATAAAATCGGATGTCGTAGTCAGTGAGTGTCTGATAGAGCTGCTTAAAATCTGTATTGTTGACATGCTCGAAGATGAGCGCTGGTGTACGTGAAACGGGATCTTTGACAACAGCAAGAAGTGTAATAATGTTGGTTCCACCTCTCAAATTTTCTAAAATTTTAATTTCTCGTTTGATCTTCTTCTTCTTTACGGGTTTTAAGATTTTTACGACGCATTTTTCATTATTGGTGACGTTAATTGCCTCAAAAACTTCACTATATTTACCCCGACCGAGTTTTCTAACTAGTTGATAATCATCTTGATTTGCCCAGTCTACAACATAGTTTTCATAATCCCAATATTCTCGCGGCTTATGCGAATTGACATCAGCATACACTCGTGCATTTGAAGGTAGTGTCATTGTTGATCTGCGGCGATAACTGAAAATATTTATTGTTGATGATGCGGTGTTGGTTGCAGTGGTGGTGGTGCTCGATGAGGCTATAAACGGATAATGAGTAGAATTATTATTCCCTACTGTAGACGTTGATGATGTTCCTAATGATGAGATAATTGATGATGTTGCAATTAGAAATCTTTTGTACAGTTGTTGAATAGCAGATGTTGACGTATGCTGAAGGCCGCGAGCAAGCAAAGATAGGCTTGATGCAAACAGTTTAATAGATGTTATGTGTGAGTTATATGGTTAAAAACGACAAGCGCTATTAGAAGATTTACTTATTACACTAATATTGATTTTTTGATCGTTCTATCACGAGTCACTCATACGTTCTTCTTCACAATTTACAATTTTTTTGCATTTATTTATGTGTACTTTTGTGTCAAATTAAACTAGCTAAGAAGGTAGGTGATGAGCCACTAGATAGGTAGATAGATAGGTACTACGGATTTTTTAAAAGTGAATGGTGTTTAGAATGGCTGAATATTGTGATGTGATGATTAAAAGCGCCTTAAATTTTTTGATTTCTCGCTATTTCACACACACATTAAAGCAAGCACGTTGAAGACACTGGCCTTATTCACAAAATTAATTCACACATCAACAGCTAATCCTTTCTAAATGCTCACCTTCTCGTGTTGGCTAGCTTGCACTCCTTCACAGTAATTCAATTGAAATTTTGTAAACTCGATTGGGATGAGCAAAATGGACGACGAATTAGATTCTTTCTCGTTCGCGGATGGCAAAAGAAATTAGCTCTGAAATTTAATAAAAAAAATTCACTTAGAGCTATTTCTCATTAACGTTATTAATAAAAGTATACCATTAGTGTCCCACTTAATCGATCGAACGCTTTAAAATGGCTCAAAATATATTTGAAACTTTTTAAAAACTGAATTTAAATTTTCGGCAATTTTTTCCTCCAAATGGCAGACAGGGGGAAATTTACGCAAAGCGTTGCCGCTCAGCCGGAATTTTTAAACATTTTCAGACAGTTGATCAAGTGTCAAATTTTTTGTAAAATATATACTATTTGCAATATGCAATTATTGTTCTCGTATATAATATGGAAAATTTTTGAAATAAGTTGAAATAAAAAAACATTGATTTTGTTTTACCGCAAAAAAATTTATTTCCAAAGTCAAAAATGTTCAATTTACAAATAAAGTAGATTTAGATGTAAAAAAGTTATCCAAAAATATGAGGTGATAAATCTCATAAAAATATAAAAATCTATCAATCTTTACTTCTACGTTCATCATCATAAGATTATTTTTAGCACATTTTTTTTTCTTAATACTCTGTAAACGCCAATGAAGAATGTTAACATAATAGAATCATAAAAAAACGAAGAGAATCTTTTTTTGTTAATTGAATTCTTTTTAATCCAGCAAAAAATCATAATTTGACAAACATAAAATCATTGTTTAATAGAAAAATGCATGTTGTTGTTGGCGTATATATGAATGTATGTGTATTCGGAATGAATTTAATAATTATAAAGAATGTTAAAGAAAATAAATTTCTTATGTTCCATATTAATTCCACACACTCCTTTCCTTCTAAATTCTTTTCTATGAAAATTATAGTTTTTACCATTAGAAATTATTTTTCTTGTTTGCTGTTGTTTGTGCGGATTAAAGATTAACGATAATATTATATTATTTGATGTTGGAATGCTAGATAACGACGATCGTTGCTTTTGGTTGTTTGATATTATCGCAAAGTGATGTCTTAAAAGTAAATCACTTTTATTCTTATTAAGGATATTCATAATGAAGTCGTCGTTATTTTCACTCGAAATAGAGTCATTCTTGATGCATGGCTATTTCTTGGCCTTTTGTGCCTTTTCAGCTGCCTTGGTAGTCTTACCACCTGAAGCATCTTTGAATGAAACGGCCTTGATAACACCGACAGCAACTGTTTGTCTCATATCACGAACGGCGAAACGTCCCAATGGTGGGAATTCTTGGAATGATTCAACACACAAAGGTTTTGTTGGGACCAAAATGACGATGGCGGCATCTCCTGATTTGATAGCCTTGGGGTTGTCTTCAACTGATTTTCCTGAACGACGATCGACCTTTTCCTTGATTTCAGAGAACTTGCAGGCAATGTGAGCAGTGTGACAATCCAAAACTGGTGTGTAACCATTTGAAATTTGACCTGGATGGTTCAAGACAATGACTTGAGCGGTGAAATCGGCAGCACCACGTGGTGGACTGCTCTTTGTGTCACCAGCAACATAACCACGACGCAATTCCTTAACTGAAACGTTCTTGACGTTGAAACCAACATTGTCACCGGGTACAGCTTCTTGCAAGGCTTCGTGATGCATTTCAACGGACTTAACTTCAGTGGTCAAGTTCACTGGTGCAAAAACGACAACCATACCTATGCAGAAGAAAATGAAATATTTGAAATACACAATTATTTTGTGAGCACTTTTTAAAAAATCTAACCTGGTTTCAAAACACCAGTCTCAACACGACCAACTGGTACAGTTCCGATACCACCAATTTTGTAGACATCTTGAAGTGGCAAACGCAATGGCTTGTCAGTTGGGCGCTGTGGTGGCAAGATGGCATCCAAAGCATCGATGAGGCACTTTCCGTCAGCTTTGCCCTCTTTGCGTTCGATGGCCCATCCCTTGAACCATGGCATTTTAGTTGATGGCTCAAGCATGTTATCACCGTGCCAGCCTGAGATTGGAACGAAAGCGACAGCAGCTGGATTGTAACCAATCTTCTTGATGTATGATGAGACTTCCTTCTTAATTTCCTCGAAACGAGCTTCTGAGTATGGTGGTTCAGTTGAATCCATCTTATTAACTCCGACAATCAATTGCTTGACACCCAATGTGAAAGCCAACAAAGCGTGTTCACGAGTTTGACCGTTCTTTGAAATACCAGCTTCGAATTCACCAGTACCGGCAGCAACAATCAAGACAGCACAATCAGCTTGAGATGTTCCAGTAATCATGTTCTTGATAAAATCACGATGTCCAGGAGCGTCAATGATGGTAACATAGTATTTTGATGTTTCAAATTTCCACAAGGCAATATCAATAGTAATACCACGCTCACGTTCGGCCTTCAATTTGTCCAAAACCCATGCATATTTGAATGAACCTTTACCCATTTCCTGTGCTTCCTTTTCGAATTTTTCAATGGTACGCTTGTCAATACCGCCACATTTGTAGATCAAGTGACCGGTAGTAGTTGACTTGCCAGAGTCGACGTGTCCAATGACGACAATGTTAATATGAGTCTTTTCTTTAGCCATGTTGCTTTGCTTTCTATATGTGAGAAAAGAAAGGTTCATGTATGAATCAACATGTGGTTGTGTGTAAAAATTATGAAATTTCTAAAAGTGCATAAATACTATCCATAGATATTGCTAATTAATTTAAATAGACATATATCGGATGTATTAAGCAGAACAAATACTTGATTCTATCGCAATATGCTTATATTCTTCATATTTTTGGTTAAAAAATTCAATATGGCCGCCATCATACAATTATCTCATGACGGAAACGAGAGTCATTATTTTCCCAAATTACTGTAAAGTATAGTAAATTTCTCAAAATTTCATTAACCACTCGATAAAAAACAATTTATTTAATAATTTAAAAGACTTTACTAAGATAAATAACTAGCAGAATTAAACTTATTTATAGAAACATGAAAAACATGTGGTTATGAAATCTTTCGTTAACTTTCACCGGTGAAATTTTTAGTAAAAATTTGTTGATAAAAAATTTATTTCAACTTTTAAAAGACTTATTTAGGCGATATCCTAAAATTAATAGCATATGATGAATAAATTAGCCTTAAAATGTAAAGTAAAATGCCGCATACGCATATATTGCCACGCGGTCACCATAATGAAAACATTTTTTTTCGATAATTTTATATCTCACTTTAAATTTCACAATAGCAACAACCTTTAGCACTTAAACACTTCTTATTAAATTAAAATATAATGATTAAATGATAACTTACATCAAAAATTATTAACACAAGAGAAGAGTAAACGAAAACGTTCGAACTGTTTGAGAGCTAAAACGCAAATGGCCGAGAAATAATTTTCTTTTTGTGACTTCGGGAAAAAATTAACTCGTTTTTCGCAGTTAAAAAAATTTAATTTCCTAATTTTTTGAAATAGTTAAGCTCCAATGAGTCAATAATTGAATGAATAAATAAAGTCATGTAATTTTTTTGAATTTCCTTTTATTATTTCTAACTTATGTGATTAAATAACATGAGCTAATCAATTAAAATAAAAATTTAATGAAATAAATCGCGTTCATATAAATTTGAAAAATGCTTTTCAGTTAGATTAGTGGTCGTCTTCATTGTCATTTACTTCATGCATATTCTCTTCTCGTTGTGTGTAGATTTGATCTAGTTTGGCTTTAAACACTGGATCATCTTTTAAATGTGAAAGTAAGACTGGCTTTTTATTATTACATCCAACATAAGCACATTTGGTCCGATTATTCATTCGGATTGCATTCATAATTGATTCTTTATCGTAGACATGTTGACACAATATATTTCTCACTGGATCACGTATTGGCTTCTTTGACAAAGGATCAATTTCAGTCAACTCTGAATCTTCCATTAGTAAATCTTCATCTTGTGTAACATTTGTTTGTTGCTGTGTATCAAATTCATCATTATTGGTTACAATAACAATCTTATCAATATCATTTGAAAATTTCACAAAACGTTCGATATCAAGAAGTTTGGGAGCATTTTTCTTCATTTCATTCAATGCTTCATTATATTCTTTATCAAAATTTTCCACAGAACTAGAGACAAAATTTGTTATCAAGTTAATTTCATCTTTTAGGCTTTGCTCTAACTCGCATAGTTTTCCAAATTGATCTTTAAATGTTTGTTTCAGCGTTAAATCTTGATACATCTCTAAAAAAAAAGAAAAATTCATCATTTATTCTGTATACTGCAAATCAATGCATTTACCTGGATTTCCATTTTCTGCTCCAAGTTTATAAGCATCTAAATAAGAATCAGCCATGTGTGAAATAAATGTTTGAGTAAAAATATCCATTCTTAAAACAATATTTTCTTCTCTTTTTTTGAAATTTTTAAAAATAATAAGCTTAGAGCTTTTAAAAAAAACACAACCTGTAAATTTTTTGCTCCAAAAAAATTCAGAAATTTCATTAAAATAAAATTTTGTTAATTTAACATGTAATTTAAAACTTTGACGGACATAAGTATGCTTCTATTCTGTCCAATTTGCTCAAATCTTTTACTGACGGAATTCTCTTCAACGTGCTTGCGTTTATCGTGTTCTACTTGTAAGTATTTCTTTAAAATTTCATCATAAATAAAGTATTTTTATCACGTTTTTTAGGTCCATATATCTCACGAATTAAAAAAAAGATTTCAGAGAGAACATATCCTAAATTGAAAGAAGTAGATCATGTTATGGGTGGCTCAGAAGCCTGGAAAAACGTAGATTCAACAGATGCCGTTTGTCCAGCTTGTAATCATACAAAAGCTTATTTCATGCAAATGCAAATTAGAAGTGCTGATGAGCCGATGACAACTTTTTTCAGATGTTGTAATCCTTCTTGCAATCACAACTGGCGTGATTAAATTAATTTCGAATATACATACATATAAATGAAGTTGACAAAAGTTTTATATCAATTGATTAGTGTTAAAGCGACGAATACAACAATGAAAGTGAACATTATTAAAACATGTGAAGCACAAAGCATTAAAATTGCCTCGAATTTACTTAGAAGTGGTAATGTAATAGGAATTCCAACTGATACAATTTACGGATTAGCATGTAGTGCAAATGATAGTGAGGCTATTAAAAATCTTTATGATATAAAAGGACGAAACGAGGAGAAACCAGTAGCGATATGTGTGAGTGATCTTAATGATTTGAAATATTGGGGACAAGCTTCACATTTAAAGGATGAATTATTGAAAGAATTGCTACCTGGACCAGTTACAATTGTCCTTCATAAAAGTATTTATTTAAATAATCCATATTTAAATCCAGGTACGGATAAAATTGGCATACGGATCCCAAATTTTGATTTCATTAGAGATGTTTGTCGTGAATTTTCAATGCCTGTTGCTCTAACGTCTGCCAACAAAAGTAGTGAGACAAGCTCTTTGAGTATAGAAGAATTTAAGCCGCTTTGGTGTAAATTGGGTGCTACTTTTGATGGAGGTCGTTTGAGTGATGCTGAAGAAAATAGAAAAGGATCCACAGTTATTGACCTTTCTGCACCAAGTGAATATAAAGTTATACGGCAAGGAATTGCATTCGAAAAAACTATACGTTTAGTTGAAGAACATGGTTTCAGAGAAGTTATTTAATAATTATTTTATTCTATCGAATCCAATATTTTGTTCAATTACTTATATTATTATACTTACTCATATTGCTAATAAGAGAATTTTATAAGAATTAAGAATTTTAGTCATATAATAATAAAATAGAACATTTCCTATCACGAATAGGGCAGGGAAATTTAGAAAGAATTTAATTGTCTTAGTCAATTCTAACTGCTGCTAAGCGGTGTACTTTTACCAAATTTAATAGGCTGTCTTACAGATTCTACATTTAATGATCCTATTCGAGAAAGCGGCCAAACGATGTGTGTTGCTTTGGCAGTAAGTAAACCAAGAGGAACCGGTCCAAATGTATTGCTATCGAGTGAATTGTTTGAATTATCTCCTTCAATCCAGAAATGACCGGCAGGTATTTTTACATATTTTTCTTTATATCCGATAGTAAGAACTACATCGCCTTCTCTTGCAATCACTCTTTTGATAATTCTTTGTTGTGCATCTTTTGGAGAAATTAGGCAAACAATTTCTCCTCTTGTCACTTTGAAGTCTTTCGCTTTGAATTTGTTTAAGAATACGTAATCACTCTCTAAATCTGGATTCAATGTAGGTCTCATGCTGTGGCCCTCTACTCGAGCAATGTAGCCAATAACATCGATAAAAGAAATACCGATAGCAGTTCCAAACATTAATGTTTTTAAAAAATATCGCATTTTGATGACCTTCTTCTATCTATAATTTTTTTAAATTAAAAAAAAAACTTGTGAGATGATGAATTTGATCAATTTAATTTTATAGCAACTTACTTTCACTGTTCCTTGAATGTTATCTTAATCTTTTAGATTATATACACTATTTCGTTTAATTTAGATTGGTAAAATAAAGTTTTGCATTATTAATACAAAATATATTTTTCTTTCTTTCTATTTGATGAATATTATAAGATAGAATACAACCCGAAATTAAAATAGTCCCCTATTTAATATTTATTTTTGAAATGTTTTCATAAGTCCATGAAAAAAACCTAATGTTGCATAGCAATCCAAAATTTTGAAAACTGTTCACTTTTTTAAATTTTTGTGTTTTTTTTTACAATTGGTGATGGGACACAAATTTTTTTAAATGATAGAAAATAGACAAAAAAATTAAAATTAATAATTAATAATTTTTAAGTCAATGAACTTTTTTAACTTTTCATAATTTTACGAAGAAAAGTATTAAGCCACAAAACTTACCATTCTCATCATTACGAGCCGCAATTGCATCTTTGATATTATTCAAAATAGATGGCTCATGGTCGCGCAACATCAAGCATCTCATTGCATTCACAGCAATTGTCGTTGGTTGGTTTTCTTCTTTATCTACAAGGTTCTCTTCAACTCCTACGAATTCAATGGAACCAGCCTGCCTCTTCAATTGAATCGGCATTTTCAGCTGCATCATCTTGTGCTTGAAGATTTGCATTTGAATTTATTTCGTTCTCCAAAAACTCTTCAAGAAATTCTTCTTCAACATTTTCATTCTCACAACACTTCACTTCATTTATTAAGGGCAATTCTCTGAATAAATGTCTACAAAAATCTCTACTTTTTCGATTTTCTCTCTTATTACTTATTTTTACTCATCTAAACTCGATTAAAAATATGTCAAAACGATGAATACATCATTTAAAGCTGCTTACAGAGTCTAAAAGCTTTTATTTTAGCTAAAAATTGATTTTTGAAAAGCGTTTATCCCTAACAAAAATATTTTTTTTCGACATATTTTTGCAAAATTTGGCTTTATTTCTCACTAAAACCTATGAGAAAATGGTTTTATACCAACTAGAATCGATAACAGACACTTTAGAGTATTCCTTGTTGCTTAATATATTCGTTTTCTGGTAGAAAATAGCGTCAATCCCTAACACAAATTGGAATTTGTAGAAATGAAAAGCGATTGAAGAGTTTTGAAAATTTTGAAAACATGGTTGACAAAATCTTGAAAA
>JACWBX010002259.1:4840-48750 GCA_014622435.1 Polypedilum pembai | reverse complement strand
GAGATTCAAACTGGCGTTCGTTTACTATTGCCAGGTGAATTGGCTAAACATGCTGTCTCTGAAGGAACAAAGGCAGTCACAAAATACACTGCATCAGCACCAATTGCAAAGTAGATAAATAGAGGTTATGGATATTCCTTAATATATTTTTCATTAAGTTCTTTATAAAATCAGATTTATTATGTATTAATAGCAATGTTAAATGATTTAATTTACCAAACAATAAAAAACATGTTAAGACTAAAATAGCAAAGACTTATTTCTTTATTAATGACTTCAGATTTTCAAATATAATGGCATAAAATTTATAACAAATGATGAAATATGTTTTGTGTTTAAACAAAACCATTTTTGTGTACTTGAATATTAAAATATCTCTTAATTATTCAGTAAAGGTAATTTTATTGATAAATTAGAAAATTCGTCAAATACATTCTTATTTCATTATGATAGTCGAGACGAAAGAAATCTTGTTTCCCGCGCATTTCTATTACTAAAACTGCAGTGAGTGCTGAAGTTGTTTATGTAAATAAAAATGGATATATCATCAAACAATTCGAATTTACTAATTAGTAATCATTTTCATAAAGTGATGAAGAAGATTGCTGACAAAAAAGCAAAAAATGAATCAATATCTAGTGAAATTGAGTGGATAAATAATCAATTAATTAGTGAAAATAGAAGATTTTGTGAAAATGCTTGCCTATCTATAGTTACATTTGGGAAAAATTATGAATTCGGATTCGCTCTAAATGCTTTGATATCAGCCTTTTCAAGAATCAAGAATGATAACTTTGACTTGCTGGCTGATGCAATGATGAATCTATTGCTGAAAAACTTGAATGAATGTCAAAATTTTCAAATAACCGAAAAGCCACATCCATTGATTGTTTTGTTAAAAGAAGCCGAAACAACTAAATTGATCTATTTATCAATCAAAATTGATGACATCTTAAATAATTCTAATAGGTAAATTAATAAACTATTGTATTTATTATGTTTCTAAGAGTTTATTCATAAAAATAGGCATATCAAAGAAAATTCCATCAATTTTCTACATCCAGTACTACTCGCTATTCTATGCAGCAATGATATTTATCCAGAGTCGCGAAATATTTGGAGAACAATTGTTGAAAGCAGAAACAAAGATTTAATTCAGGAAATCATTTCGTTAAGACGAGTAACATCACCAACTTCATGTATGCTTTTCAATTCAATGGTTATTTTAAAAATGAAATTTTTCTGCGATCTTGAAAGCATACTCTTACTGATTTCATCAACAAAACAGATGGCTGAATTTTCTCTGGATTTCAGTAACAATATTAAAATGATTATCGAACACATAGGTATCATTCAATCAAATGCTGATTCGCTAAACATTGCACTTTTTATACTGGCAGAAATACTTCAAATATGCTCAATCAAATACATTCCTTTGATTGCTCGGCTATTGGAACAATTGATAATCAACTTAAATTTTGGACACACTTTAATTTTGCATATGATTCTCGATGGATTGATTAATACTCTTGCTTATCCTTCATTTATGAATCGAGAAATGCAATCAGTTGAAAAACTTGTCAATTATATTCGTAGCAGAAAATTTCTTGAAAATCCAGTGAAAAGAATACAAACTAACAACTTATCAACTGATATTGTTCAAGGAGATAAAAATCTTTTAAATGCATACAATATTTGTGTTTATATTGAATCAACGAAACAATTACAAATACGAGATTTATTATATGAGCATGAGAAACGATTTTGGACTAAAAACCATTTAGTTTTGCGAAGTATATTTCACGCAATTTATTTAGAAAATATCGACTACAATCAGTGGAAAATTGTTTTAAGAAATCTTATTGAAATTTCAAAGACAAGTGATGAGACGATGAAAACTTCATTAGTTATGCCACTGCTTTTTCGATTGTCAGAAAGCTTCGAGCCAAAAGTTAAAGTTAGCATATTGCAGCATTTGGTTGAACTTGGAGCTTCAAGTGAAATTTTCAACACAATAAAAGCTCTATCTAGTGGTATGCTTCGATCAATGACCATTGATTTATATCTTAGATTATGGAAAACTGAATCTCGTGTATATCCATTTCTTCATAAAAGTTTAGTTGAGAAATCTAATTTAGATGAAGAAGACACATTTTTGAAAACAGTTCGTATATCTGCTATCAAAGAGATTTGTGATTTAAAACCTAATCATGGTTCTGATTTAGTAAGTTTAATATCGCAAATTCTTACCGAATCAATGGATTCAAAATACGATGATGTGCCAGCAGCTTTAGCTATTGATTCTATTTCTTTATTATGTCAAAATCACATCATTTCTCTCACATCTACATGGAAGGCGATAAGTCTAAGTACAAGATATGAGAAACGTCCTAGAGTGATTAAAAGTTTATGCAATTTTCTATCAATTGTTCCACTGTTTCGAAGGAATAATCAAGAATTTGAAATGTTTAATAAGGAAATTGTAAATCGTCTCTTTCAAATGATTGAATGGGGTGACGCTTTTAGTAAACAATGTGCCTTGAATTCTCTTAAAAGTTGGAATTATGATTTATTCACTTTGGATATGATTCCTGATACATATCGCGAGAATATTGCTCTACCAGTAGCACTACCAGGAATGGAAGTATCTATTTTAGATCTTGAAGTCCCAGGCGAATGTTATGTTCAGTTGCTAACAAAAATTGATGTGAGCGCACGAAAAGCTGCAGGAGAACTTTTGAGTCATTTCATTAAACAAGAAATTGCAGAATATCGCTCGGGAAATTATATTGTAAAAGAAGGACAAGCAGAGCCAGTAAATTATAAAAATTTACCTAAACAAAGCATTGTCAAAGCACTTGCACATTTTATTATTCAACAAGCGACAACAAAGAAGGAGGAAAAAATGGTTGATAATGATATAATTGCTGAGGCACTTTACATTCTTTCTCGAAAATATTCTAGACCTTTGCCTCCACTTAATTGGACTTTCCTTCATGAACTTATTCATAAAGGGCCAAAAATTAAAGAGCAAAGTATAGCTCTGGCAGCCAAGCAAGCAGTAATATCGGGAACAGCAAAACGCCTAATAGACAACTTTTTAATAAGCATTGATGAAACAATGCATGAAGATATTGCAATTGCGCTTGAAATTCTTACTGATCTATGCAATGGCGCGTCTAGCGATATTTTAAAACTATTTATTGAGAAAATTTGCAAGTGTGCGCATGTGATAGATGAAGGAAAAATCATCAAATTGTTGAGTCACCAAAAAGACGTCACAAATCGTGAAAATCTCGCAATGATTGTTTCAACAGTTATTAATAGAAATCCATCAGAGGTTTCTGTAAACGTAATCAAGGCTATACCGTCAAATATTTTGAATATGATTCATTTAGTGTCTACGGAAAAAATTCGCTATCGTTGTGAAATTCTTAAAGATTCACTTATAGAAAATTCTGTCGCATGGTTGAATGAACTTATAGTTGAACAACTCTATAAAAATGAATGCCGTGAGCTTCTCATATCATCAGTGGACAATCTTCTTATTAATACAACTAAATTTCCAAAAAAGAAATGGCTGAGCGAATTTATAATTCTTTCTTCCTCTAAGATGGTTGAAAAGAATATCCTAAAAGAAGATTTGCAATATATTCTTGATGTCTTTATCACAGCAGTTGTTGCAATTTCTGGTTACAACATACTAGTCAAAGAAGAAAGAGATCATCGTTATCAATTGTTTTCTTCCGCAATTGAATTAATTAGTCAAGACAAACTATATGATGACATAATAGGAAACGTGATCGAGTTTATTTTATACGTTCAATCTCACGAGGCGACATCTGATGAAATGAATAAGATTTTTAAAAACGCAATTGTATTGTGTAAGGATCATGTTTATTTCAAAAAATTATCAGTATGGCAAAAAACCTTGCAAGCTTTTATTTCAAGATAATGATGTTTCATAACAAATATTTTTGATAATACTTTACGCGTATTTCAATCTAATAATATTTCAAGGCAACGAATTAAAATATACTTAATAATAAATCATATGAAAACGTATTTTTATTTATTCAAATTTTTTCACACATGCGCATTGGTATGCCGCTATTATATTTCAGACAGTTTTCGACTCTTACGAATACAGTACGAAGGTTCAGTTTTGAATGCACTCGTTAAAATACTTTTGACTTTCGTCTCACATTCATTCACATTCACTCTATTAGAGAAAACTTGGTCAGATGTATTTTTGTTTCAATTCTATCCAGTCGTTTGTTTATTCTGTTTAAAACTTGTTTAGTTAAAATTGCATTAACTAAACCATGACACATACAAGGAGTGAAATATTAAATAGGTGACGTAAATATAGAAAGTTCTAGTAAATGATAAAACATTTATAAAATTGTCTAAAAAGTGACTTTCTAAAATGCAATTTCCTCCTATAGTCAGAACAACAACATGAAGTCACCAAACTTGCTTCTTTTCGGTAATCCTCTATTAGATGTGACAATTCAAGTGAGTGACGATGAGCTTCTTAAGAAATATAATTTGGATAGAAATGGACAAGCTGAAGTTGCTTTAGAAAAACTGACAAATATTTTTAATGATGCAAGAGCCAGGTACGTATTGGTATTATAATTTATAAACATCTTCTTATCGATTAAATAAACACTTGTCGACCAACCAAACACATACAGTTTGGAAAACAAGTAAAAGTTTTTTCAAAAAGAGCCATTGACACTATTGGAAGGTCATTGTTGAAGAAAATCATGAATTTTTTGTAACTCGTGTTCTATTTTTTTCTGTCTATTAATAGATATAGAACATTCAAATATAGTCTTGGAGGGAGTTCACTAAATTCGGCGCGAATTTTGGCTACACTTGGACAGAGAGATCTATTGTTTTTCGGTGCAATAGGTAATGACCAAAATGGAAAGGTTTTAAGAGAAATACTTAAGAGATCTGGCGTAAATTCATGGTGAAATATGCAAATTTTTCATGTCATTGATTCATAAACAAACAAAATTATTGTTTTAGCTTGCAAGAACTGAAAACTCGAACAGGAACTTGTGTATGCTTATATCAGGGCTCTGATCGTTCGTTAATTGCTAATATTGGGGCTGCATTGAAATGTGAAAAATCACATATAGAGGCTAACATTAGCAAGTTTGAGACTGATCCAGATTTTTATTACATCGAAGGCTTTTTCATACCAGCTAAAATGGATATCTGTCACTACCTCTATAATAAATATTCACAAAACTCAAACACAATACTTATTACAAATCTCAATGCACCATATATTGTGAAAAATTTCCAAAAAGATATAACATGGCTCGTTAAGAAAGCTGATATTGTATTTGGGAATCGAGATGAATTTGAAGAATTAGCTTCAATTAATGGACTTGCATCAATGGAAGATCTCATAACCAATTTAATTGGTGAATATACAAAAACTTGTCGACAAAAAGTTTTCATAATTACTGATGGCGCGAATCCTGTACTTTGCTATGAAGGAAATGTGAATGGTATAGAAACAATAAGCGTAGAGGTTCCTAAAGTGAAACATGAAAAAATTATTGACACAACAGGAGCAGGCGATTCTTTTGTCAGCGGTTTTCTTTATGCACTTATGAAAGGAAATGATATGCGTCAATGTATTGAATTAGGTTGCAAAATTAGTAGTATAGTAATTCAGACAATAGGCTGTAACCTGCCCAAAAATATTAATGTTGAAGAGCTTTCTTAGTTAAATGTTTAGTCTTTAAAGTTATTTTATGAATGAATGGGCGATTGGGTTCTTGAATATATTAGAATCAGGGAAAATAAGAAGCGTGTAGTGGCATTTATGAACAAATTTTTATTCAAAATTTTTAAGCATTCTTAGGAAACAGTAGTTCCATTGCATCGATTAAAAAGTTTAACATCAATTAGAATTATGTATTGCACACACATACACGTAAAAACTTGAATCATTTAAAAATTTATTTATCAATGATGTCTTAGGTTTAACCTTGTATTGTTAAAATGTTTAAAATAATTTCTATAATTATTTCAATATAGCAATAAAATTATCCGAATATCTTTACATATTTTTTATAAATGTTAATTCAAATGTGTTTTATTGATTTTACTTCTTTTAGTTTCCCACCCCTTAGAGAGAAAAGTTTCAAAAATATCTATATTTTCGAAACTATTTTATTTTATCAAGTATTATATTTATTTAACAATGAAAATTGGCTGTGTTATAAAAGATTGTAATACAGTGTTAGACAATCATGCAGCGAGCCAGATTCCAATGTTTTCTTTGCCTGAATCAAAAGATCTGCAGAATGTAAGATATATTTTTATTCTCTAATTTTATTTAGTTTAATGATATATTATTTTTACAGAAATGGTTCCAAAACATTGATTCAAAAGAAGCTTGTGAGAAATTAAAAGCAGGAGGTCAAATATGCTTGATTCATTTTGAAAATCATTATATTCAAAATAAATGCAAAATAGATTCAAATATTGCTATTCCAACTCTCAAACTCAATAAAGGAAATACATTTATTGATTATGAAGAGTTGATAGCAGCTAAGCCCAAAAAGAAACGAGGAACTTCTGGATTAATGAATCTCCAAATTGCTCGTAGAAAAAAGTTAATGAGACGCGAGAGAATGCAGAAATTAGCAGAAATGCGTCGTATTGCAAAAATTGAAAATATGTCAAAAGAAAAACCTGCTGTACCTGCCAAAACGACTAATTCATTGCCACTAAGATACGAAGCAAGTAAAGATTATTTTTTAGGTGATCATGTTGAAACTAAAAATGAGAAAATAGTCATATCATTGCGATTGACTTCACTTGTCAAACATCTTCATGACAGTAAAACAGCATTCACCAAAGGTTCAATTCGCGATGCAAAATTATATCCAATATTCAATAGAATTAGAACAGTTGAAGAATTGTTAACACCAGAAAATCCAGTTTTTTGGAATGAACAACAAGTGAAAACTTTTATTGAACGAGTTGCCAATTTTAGAGCTAATGATTTCATTAAACATGAAATTGATGGCGAGAGTTTTTTAAATTTGAACAAATATGATTTGCAAAAATACTTTAATATTGAAGCTAATGTGGCTGACATTCTCGGGAGTACTTGCGAGCAACTTAAAAAAGAAACAATCATGCGATTTGTAAATTCATAATAGTTTATTACATTATCGTGATATTTTGTAAAAGCAAAAAAAAACTTATATCAAACAAAATCATTAATAAAATAAAAATTTATAACTCCGAAAACTTTGTAACGACTTCTTGTCGTAAGAATAGGATTCGATTATATATTTTAATTGCAGGTCCAAGTTTAATTTTCATGAAATCAATTAAATCCTTCTGACATAAACTCAAGAACGCTTCACCATCGATCTTTTCCGCATAAAACTTTGCTGTCGTTTCTTCATCACAAAATTTAACTAAGAATGTACACACGTCTTCAATGTTCCATTTCAATGGATTCTTTGTGAGATCATTTCCAGTAATATTTGCTCTGTTTAAGATCTTTGAGTTGTTTGTCCACAAATTGAATAAATAATTAGTTTGAGGTCCATAATCTGTCAAAAATGATTCCATGATACGTATTTTTGCCGTACGGCTTCCATTAATTTCCTCTTTTTTGTCTTCTTCTGTTTCTATTTGTATTTCTTCCTTATCATCAACCAATGGCACTTGTACTGTCTTTCGTTTTCGTCCACGTTTTGCAGGTACTTTGACAATACTTGGTGTTGTTGCTTCATTTGAAGTCTCATCATGACTTGATAGCATTGGACTTGGTTGAACTTTTTCAACTTTAATCTTTTTAGCAGTATTTGGGCGACTTTTCTCAAAATTATTATTACTATACCGTTGTGGTATACCTGCTACTCTCCCTCTGTAAAAATTAAATAAATTTAAGATAAATTTTATTTAAAAATGATTTAGTTTTATACCTTTTATGACTAGATCTATGTTCTAAGCGGGTATTTTCATTATTTTCTAAAAGTCTCTTCCAATTTTCCATTTTATATGGACACTCTTTCGGATTATCATGAAAATAACGATCTGCATATACTCCATTTCCGATTCCACGACATCCAGCAATTGTACATAGTCCATTTTCATTATTTTTATTCCATCCGGCAGGCATTTCAATAGGATGATCAGTATCTCTACAATAGTTGATTGGAAAAATGTCTTCAGAATCGTCATCTAGCCAAAAGGCATACGTAATATCGAATCCATCGAAAATTACTTGAATTTTATATTCTTCTCGACATACAATTGTTGCTGGTCGAATGAGTTGTCTACATGATGGATCGACAACTTCAAGTTTCATTCCAGATTCAAAAGCATTTGGTTTCCGTGTTTTAGTTTTGAAAAAGTCTTTTGGTGCACTAATTGCATTGTTTTCTTTTAGATAATCTTCCCAAACAAAAATATCATCTTCTTCTGTTGGGGGCAAAAATAGTGAAGGATCATGCAATTCTTTGTGTGAATCACAATAACTCAAATATGGTGAATCAATATTGTACCAAACACAACCTAGATTCTCATAAATACCATCAAATTGAATTAAAACTCTTCTATCAAAATTGTCAATAATAGTTGCAGCATACCAATTGTCACAATGTTTTGCTTCTACTTTCATTCCAACTTTAAGTGGATCAACAACTGTTGCAAGTTGACTACGTGGGAACATTGCTCTTAGTGCACCAATCGAATTTGTTTCATCCAAATATTCACTCCATTCAAAATCTCTGTTAATCCAACGTGGAGGCACTGTTAATTTTCGTCCAGTTGATTGACAAAATCTTGTTGGGAAAATATTTGGACTGTCAATATTTACCCAGAAATTATAAATTGATGAATAGCCATCAAAACGTAATTTCATTCGCGCTCCTAATTTTTCTTCAACAGAACAAACGCAAAACAAGTGCTGATTTTTTGGATCAATCGCTTCAAGTTTCATTCCCACTTTAAATTGATTTGATGATTTTAATAAAGCAACATTTGTTTTAAACAGTGATGGAGGTGCCGGAACACTTTTTTGAGTCAAATATGAATCCCACGTGAAATGCATATCAGAAATGTTTAATGCGCATTTACTATTTTTCTTGCCATTTGTTCGTTTCTGTCCTGGCAAACAACTCTCAAAAATACGCTGATAAAGCTGTGGAATTGAAACCATTTCACCTTCATACATAACTTTCTTTGCATCGACAGGAGTATTAAATCCAGAGTCAAGATCATCTTTGTTATTGCTGTTCAAATTGACAGATTCTGATGAACGACGTTTTGTAATTGCAAAACATGCCTCACTACAGCATTCAGGCGAGTAAAAATCTCGAATAGTTCCAAATTTAGAACAAACTTCACATGTATATTGATCTTTTGGATCGTTAATTTTTCTCAAATATTTTACACTCGAAGCATTTTCATCAACAGATATTTTTTCATCGTCATTATTAATCGATCTAGGTGCATCTTTGTCATCGAGAACTTCAACAAGACCGAATTCATTAAAACCAAACAGTTTATTGCAATTGTTTAACCCTCCAATTCCATCTTCCCACATAATTTTATAAATGGGGTCATGAAAGTCCAATTCAAGTTCAATTTTCTTTTCAACCTTTTTGCGACGATTGCTTGGCTGTGGTGGTTTGTATGGAAGGCCTAACGAAGTAATAATTGTTGGATTTTTCGGCTTACGACTGCGCTTAGGTTTTTTAATTTCTTCAGAGCCACCTGTTTCTAAATTTGTTTGCATTTCTTGTGAACTTACTTTATTTAGTTTTTGATCCAAAACTGATGATTGAGTTGAACGATCATCGCTAGAAACAGATTCATTATCGTCTTCCATTTCAATTTTCTTTTTATTATTGACACTATTCGTCTCATGTATTGTTGCTGCGATTAGATCGAGTTTTAAATTTTTCTTTACGTCGTTGACTGTTTTGATTGTTACACTTTCGTTTGAATGTATTGGTGTCATGCCTTTCGATTTTTCGCCAATGCTTTCGGGGCTCTCTTCTGGGCTTATACTCGAAATTTGCTCATCACACAGCAATAAAGTGTCACTATTATGATTATTTGCATCACTAGCAATTTTTATTATTTTTTCACTCTCTGTAGTAACTTCGATAACTTTTGTTTTTAAATTTACTTCGTTATCGCCATTATTATTGTTATTCTGCAATGATTTTTCAATGAAATTTTTCATTCCTCCATCTCCTTCAATAATATGTTTTACATTGAGATATTCTTCTTTATCTGCTTTTAAATTATCAGAAGTTTCAATTTCACCATCTTTAATTTTTTTCTCTTCCTCAAACTCATTGCATTGTTCCTTATCTCTTTTCTCCTCTTCATTATCTTCTGATGATACTTTCTCTTCAATTTCCATAACAATTTTTATATTTTCAGTTTTTTTCTGAGACTGATTGCTATAAATTTTGGTGGACGGACGAATTGGCGAAAGAGCTGGGGGCTGCGATGAAGATGAAGTTTGCCATCTTTGTTGTTGTGGACTTGATTTTGAATATGTAGAAATTCCTGTTGCAACAGGAATTGCAATTACATTCGACTTAATTTGTGAATTTTGTTGAATAATTGCTTGAGAAAGAATTACTGGTTGCTGTTGTTGTTGTTGTATAATTTTCGGTATTTCTGGTTTAGGAAGAATAGGCATTGGTCTTGAAATAGGAATAACTTTTTTAGCAATTTGAGTTGTTGTAGCTGGTGGACATTGAGCAATTTGTACGATTTTTACAGATTGTCCTCCTGTTGGTGTAGGTGGCTGCTGTATTATGGTATATCTTTTAGAAGCTGTTGGAGCTGATACTGCAATAGCTGATGATGCATTCTTTACAAGAGGATTTAAAATAACTGAATTTCCTGATGTTGGACTTTGAGCTTTTAGAACAATATCGGGTGCAATTTTTTGACCAATAATTGGTGAAAGTTGAGTTTGAACTTGAGAATTAGTTTGTATTATTTTTTTAGAAGAAGCATTAGGTGATTGTGCTCTAATTAAGATATTATTATTGCTTGTTTGAGGATTTGATGGTGTCTTCTTAATTGATTGTACTACGACATTTTGAAATTTTCCTGCAACTGGCGAAGAAGATGTTGGCGATAAGAGAGCTGGTGTTGATGCTTGTTTAGAAATAGCAGGTGGTGCACTTGTATTTCCAGTTTCTCGTACATTTGTAAGAACATTCGTAGAAAAATCATATCTGAAGGTTTTCTATTAAAGTAAACGTCAACAAGCAAAAAGGAAAAAAGAGAGAGAAGGAAAGAGTGGGGAAAATTTTAGTTACAAAATGATAAGTAAATTTTTGCATAAAAATAATGTAAATGATGGAAAAACTTAATTACCCCATCTTTCATCGAAAGAACAATAACTTTAGGTTCCTTTTTTGATGCATCCACGCTTGGAGAGGTGTTTGGAGCAGACATCGTAATCCAGCGTTTATAAAATTATAAAAGGCTGAAAATGTGACGAAATTTTTTATTGACAATAATTTTTTAAATGTTCAATAAAAACAAAGATTTTTCTCATCCATTTGCTTTTATTCTCTATAATATTGCCTAAATTACCTTTTAAATGATTCCTAATTTTATTTCAATGTGTATCTATGTTTGATTTCAGAGAAATTTATTTTGAAGCGATTTCAAATTCAACAAATCTCGTTCGCAATCGTAGTCGCTTTATTCTTATTCATTTTTCACGCGCCATTCGTTTTCATCCCCCTGATAAATTTTTTAAAATTCTTTATAAATGAATGTCAACTAATGATATATGAATAAAAATTCTTATAAATATATTTCAAATTTATTTATGTTTAAATTTTAAAAGAAATAAAATGATTTACATGATTTTTAGAAAATTT
This sequence comes from Polypedilum pembai, assembly GCA_014622435.1. Classification (NCBI taxonomy): domain Eukaryota; kingdom Metazoa; phylum Arthropoda; class Insecta; order Diptera; family Chironomidae; genus Polypedilum; species Polypedilum pembai. The sequence goes on along the minus strand of JACWBX010002259.1, from coordinate 36,832 downwards.
TACTATGACCGTTATTTATTTAAATATTTCAGAGTTTTTGTTTTTGTGGAGAAAATTCCCACTCACTAAAAATATTTTTTACATAAAAAAATGAGTGAGAAAGTGCTAAATGTAAATGTATTGTCTTTAATATAAAACATGAGCACTCGAGGAGCAGATGATGCTATAGGTAATTGAAATCAAATATATTAAGAAAGAAATTAAAATTTGGCGTAAATTGTATTGACCTTGAGTCTTCTTGCTTGCTCAAAAAAAGTGCAGATGTTAAAGAAAATGCAAAAAGAAACTGATTGCGCGACTTTTAGCACATGCTGACTGATTTATATTATGATAATCTATTGCATTTATACTTTTAGAGCATCATCTTGTTAATACAGACTCATCTAGCGATATACATAAAGGTGCAAGTTCGACAAAAAGTGCATCAATCAAGGAAGTATGTCTAATTATAGATTTAAACGAGACCCAAGAGAATTATCAACATCGTAAAATGGCTTATGAAGAAGTTAAGCTTGCATGTCAATCAATTGCATCAAATTTGCAATTGGTACAATTTGGAAAACTTGATTTTGTGAGTATTCAGAAAGTTGTTTTTATTATGGTTCGCATTATTCATTTCTTCTTTTAAATAAATTAGGGTGACACAAGGACGGCAGATATATTTCATAGTGCAGATGTTGCCATCGTTGATCTTTCTTTACAACATCAACAAAGTGCCTTATCATATAATTTAGGTCTCCGTGAAAGTTTTGACATGAAAAATAATATTGTTCTTTTTAATGATTTGGATCAGGTGAGTTTATTGACCTTTTGTTTGTTTGTTTTACTAAAACTTTATTGTATATTTTTAGGAAGCTACATTGAGATTAAAAATATCCACTTCTAATTACACATTTTTACCATATCGTCTTTCGGAAGAGAAAAATTCGTGCATTATAACAAATCCAGTGAAAAGAGAAGGAGAAGATAATATTGACATTAATAAACAACAAACTCTTTACCAAAAGATGAAAAAAATTCTTCTTGATGTAGAAATTCAGTCAAAAGCTCATTTGAAAGAAAAGTTTTTGGCCGATTTGCGTGCAATAAGAGAACTTAGTGAGGTTGATGATCAAAAGGAAAAGCTTCGATATTTGAGAAAGCGTCTTGACGATCCAAATGTATTATCCGGAGAAGTATTTCAACAATATATGTATTCATTACGTGATGTACAGGATTATGATGCCATGGTGAATTTAATGAATGATTTGCAGACTGTGCCCAGCACACAAAAGGTCATGAACACAGGACAAATGTCTTATCTCTATGCATTCGCTTTGAATAGGCGAAACAAAGCAGGAGATCGCGATAAGGCTCTACAAACGTGCGTTAAAGCGCTTGAAAAGAAACAAAATCATTTTCCCGATATGTTATGTTTATGTGGACGAATTTATAAAGTATGTTATAAAGTTTTAATTAACATAAATTGATTTTAATTGGTTTCTTTTCATTTTGTTTATAGGATATATTTGTTGAATCAAACTATACTGATAATGAATCATTACAAAATGCAATACATTGGTATCGAAAATCATTTGAAGTTCAACCAAATGAATACGCTGGAATTAATCTTGCAACATTACTTGTTATTAAAGGAGATTCATTTAGCACATCACAAGAACTTCAGCATATAGCCATCATATTAAACTCATTTATTGGACGACGAGGGGAATTGTCACAACTCAAAGATTATTGGACTGTAGCAACATTCTTTGAAATATCAGTTCTTGCTGAAGATTACACTAAAGCATCACAAGCTGCAGAGTGTATGTTTAAATTAAAACCACCTAATTGGTATTTAAAATCAACTATTGGCAATATTCAACTTATTAATCAATTTCGTGAAATCAACGAAAACGTAGTAGTAAGTCCAGAAAGAAAAATATTTGATTTTTGGGTAGAATTTTTCTTAGAAGCAATTAAAACTGAAGCAGGATCAGATATTAGATTTCCTATTTTGGTTTTTGAACCACAAGGTAGCAAAAGTACAAGCAATAATAATGTTTATCTTCCTTCTTATGTAAATGTCAATATGGATGTTGAAGAAAAATCAATTCAAATCATTAATATGTGTGTAAATCATGAAAAAGATAATTGTAAAAAGAGACACGATTTTCTCTTTACTGCTGATCAAATTAAATCAGTATCATTATACAAGCGAGATGAACGCTGTGCATATTTGTATGTTCATCAAAATTCAGATGATTTTCAAATGTTTTTCCCATCCGTATTATGTCGTCAAAGTTTTTATGATTTTATTCTCGAAATGACTAAGGATGAATGCGATAGTTTTGTAAGATTGGATGAAGAATTTTCGGCTGACGAAATCAAATATGAATATGAGTATGATGAAAACAAGATGAGAGTAGTTTTGGGTAAAGGAACATTTGGACAAGTTTTTGCCGCAAGAGACATAAACACACAAATGAGAATTGCAATAAAAGAAGTGCCTGAGAAAATATTTGATGCTGTTCAACCATTACATGAAGAAATTAAACTTCATTCACAATTGAGGCACAAAAATATAGTTACATATTTTGGTTCAATATCAGAGAATGGATATTTCAAAATTTTCATGGAACAAGTGCCTGGAGGATCTCTTTCTGCATTACTTCGTTCGAAATGGGGTCCATTGAAAGATAATGAAAGCACAATTGCTCATTATAGTAAACAAATCCTTTTGGGTTTGAAATATTTGCACGATCAAAAAATCGTTCATCGTGATATAAAAGGAGACAATGTTCTTGTAAATACATATAGTGGTGTGATCAAAATTTCTGATTTTGGAACTTCTAAACGATTGGCTGGGATAAATCCAAGAGCTGCTACATTTACTGGGACTGTTAATTTTATGGCACCTGAAATTATTGATCAAGGAGCACGTGGCTATGGGCCGCCAGCAGATATTTGGGCATTTGGATGCACAAACGTTGAAATGGCAACGGGAAAGCCACCTTTCATTGAGCTTGGCTCGCAAGAAGCTGCAATGTTCAAGATTGGTTTTTATAAGAAACATCCCGAAATACCAGAAGAAATGTCTACATTGGCAAAGAAATTCATATTGAGATGCTTTACGGTAGATGTTGATCAACGAGCAACAGCAGCACAATTACTTGAAGATCCATTTTTATCGGATAAGCATAGGAGATCAAGAACTCAAATGATGCCTACTTCAACTACAACCACAGGTCACATTGATTTCTCTAGAAGCTATTCAGTTCCTGCTGATCGTTTAGTATCAAAAACTACAAATTCAGTTAATCATCAACAGAGTGTATCAGCATGTAATACACCAACAACACCCGAGTTCGAGTAAGTAAAAATATTTACATTATAGTTTATGACTTTTTAAATACTTTTCTTGTTTGTACATTTTTTTATGCTTGCTACTTTAAAATTTTCTTTCTTCTCATGTTTGCGCTTTTCATTAATATCATTTGTTTTATATATATATTCGTGCATCTCTCAGGACACCTAGTTCTCATTTTACATCACCTACTTCACTATCGAAATCCGATCATAAAAAATTGTCTGCCAAAAATCACTTATCACCTATCCAGATACCTACCATCAGCACAGTCAGGTATGCATATGACTTTTTTTAGTGAGTGTTTGATAATAACATATGTAGTTTTGTTTGTATTTCATTTAATTTAAATAACATTTTTACAAAACAAATTTTCTCATTATAAATAGCTCAATAACAACACCATCAGTTGATGCGGTAGAAAATGATTTTAATATGTCATTTAGAAGAAGCTCAACAGGAGTTCTACTCTCACCTGAAGTCGATGTACCATCTTCAACTTCAAAGTTACCAGTTGGTGAAACAAGTGAAAGTGATGGATTTTATTTGCTCAAAAAAGATTCGCAACGTCGACAAACTTTGTCAAAAGTACTTTCACAGGATGAGAAGAAAATATGTGAGGTGTGGATAGAAAAAATTGCACACGATCGTCCTGAAAAAATAATTGATATAGTAAGTTTAATTATTCAACTATGTTTCCTAATTATTATAATTAAATTTTCATTTTAGTCACATCTCGAATTTCTCATTCGTGCTTTACGCGATTACATCACAGATCAGAAAAAAGAATTTTTAAAGAAGGCTTTGAATGAACTTAAAACTGAACTAGACTTTGATCCTACAGCTATCGATCATCTTCATTATGCTTTATATAAATTTCAAGATGCAGTCATCACAGTACTAAGAAGTGTTAGTATTAAACCACATTGGATGTTTGCTCTCGATAATTTAGTTAAAGGCGCAGTTCATGCATCACTTATGATTTTGTCACCAGGTAAGAAACATTTAAATTTTGCTAATTTATTATTTTTGTTTATCAAAATTATTATTTTATTTGTTTTTGCTTAGAACTTGGTGCAAATTTAGCTGGTAATGAACGTGATTTTGTAGATGGTGATGAAGACGAGGTAGATGAGCTATCAAATTCAGGAATAAGTACAGTTAACTCAACAAATACAAAATTAAAACATCACTCTATTAAAGATAATTATGATCGTAAACTTTTGCTCGAGCAATTAAAAGTACTTAAAATTGAAAATTCAAAACTTGTTAATGAATTGCTGGAATCTCATAAAAGTCTACAAAGTTTTCTAAAATCCAGTGAATGCGGAATGGACGCATTAAAAAGTATACTACAGCAGTTTACAAGTTTAACCCGAAGTTTCGAGCGTAGCGCTTCATATGGCTATTTTAGTGATGATCAAAATCCAAGGAAGCCTTCAATATCAACTGAAAATAGTCCTACACCCGAAGATAACACAGAAAAATCAATTACAAATCTTAATACCAGAAAACTAAATGTATCGCCACTATTTAAAAATCCCACTCTCAAAACACCATATCGACAGTGCAATGACATGAAATTAATAGAGTGGCTTTCTCGAAATAATTTTGATGATGAAGCAAAGCACTTGATTGCATTCGCTGACTTTACTTATGAGGATCTAATGTATTTCACAGATAAGGACGATATTCGCAGAATCGGTTTGAGGTAATTTTATGGCTTTATTATTTTACTTACAGAATAAACTATATAAAAAAAATTTATTTTCAGAGCCGGCACAGAAGTTCGTTTGTGGAAATTAATAAATGCACATCGCAAAAAATTTGGAACTTATCACGTTGAATTACAGCGCAATATGAATGATCCGATAGTAAATGGTTTCTCGAATGAGACAGCGGCAGGCAGCTATGACTCGACTTCTAGTGCAACTAATAGTTCTTATGACTCATGTGAATAATTATTTATGTATAGTTTTATATTTAATGCATGCTTTGTTTTCTTGCTAGTTTGTCTACAGCAATTTATTATTACAATGTAAAAAGAACTAACTTTTCTTTATTATAAAAGAAAAATAATAAAAAAAATCGTTGATTTAACACAACTGGAAATTAGACGTGAGCAGATGTTTCTTATATATTTTTCTTTTTTTAATAAATAGAATGAGACAAAAATATAAATATTTAAGTAGTATTTTATCTTACGATAAAGTGCTTAAACGTCACCGATTAGATAAGTAAATTATCGCGAACACACACATTTGTTTTTGACTTTATTATCTTCAAAATATGAATCACTGTCGCAGTCGTGAGTAGACCGTTCGAAGACAATGAGCTTTTATTGGTGGTTTTTATTTGTCATTCTACCGATCTTCATTATATTAATTTGTGTAATTATCACTTGTGTACATTTTCTGTTAGAATGAATTTTTAATGTGTACCTTTTTTTGATTAATGATAGATTTCAGTGAAAAAACGAAACCAGCGAGCAGTAAATCAACGACTTTACACATCTACGGCACCAGTGACAGTTTATACTGTGCAGGGTCCACCACAACCACAAGTTTACGTTGCACCGGTGCATAACAATTTTCCACATTCACAACATATTTCGCCTTCTACGCAGCAGGTTGAGCAGAGGTTGAATATTCATTACGCTCAACAGCAAGCACAACAGGCACCTCCACCTTATACTAATCATCAAAGCAGATATTAAGAAATTCTGAAATGCAGTCTTGGGCCATAGTTGCAATCACAATAACATCTGGCTTGGCATTTTTCATAATTATTTTTTGTTTAATACAAAAAAGAAACAAAAAGAGAATGCAAGAAACTGATAACTCAACACAATTAGCAGTTTATGCTCAACAGCAAGTGCCATCACCTCAAGAGCAACAGCAACAGCAAAATCTTCCTTATCCACAAAAGTATCCCAATCAAAGCAATATATATCCTCCTCCATATACATTGCAGCAGCAACAACAACATCAAGTTGGATTTGTTAATCCACAAATAGGTTTTGTTCCACAACAACAAACTTTTTTTCCTCAACAACAAACTTTTATTCCTCAACAATCAGCTTTTATTCCGTCAACAAGTAATCAAGGATTGATCAATGTACGTGATCATCACAATTATCCAAGCTATTCAATGAGTGGTTTACAATCGTCTAGAGTTGTTATGACAACTTCAAATTTCGCAACTGCACAACCATCAGCACCACATTGAATAGTGTATAAAATTTGTGATATGTGAAATAAATTTGTAAATATAAGTAAAATATAGTGTGCGTATGAGAATAAAGATAATTCTTGATAGCCTTATCTATTGACTATAGATAAATAGCAATCGCCACTTGAATTATTTTAATTACAGCTCAGTATTAATAGAGACGTTGTTAAGGATGTCATTTTCAATAAATTTCTTAGGTCTTTCGCTGACTATTATACTTTTTGCTTTACTATTTAATTACCAAATGAAAAAGAAGAGACAAAGAGAATTGGCAGCAAGAGGTAAATTTTAAATAAGTGACGTTAGTGATTAGTGATATTTTTAGACGAGTAGAAGAAAGACACTTTGATATATCGTGGACATCTCGAAGTTTAGCAGAATCCTAACTCAAACCTTTTATCTGCTCAAGTTATCGTTGCTGGACAGGAATTACTTCGTATTTCTAACAGATATGTCAACGTATTTGTGAACGTCTCCTTTCTTCACTATCTAAATTAAATCTGAAACACAAAAAAAATTAGTTGAATTCAGTCGCTTATCAAATTTTGATAAATTCAGTCACGTAAAAATAATTAAAGCAAATTTTTATTATAATAATGGTTTTATTGATGATCATAATTATTTTTATAACAGTTGTTATAATTTCAAGTGCTGTCTCATACAATAAATATAAAAATAATAATTTAACGAGAAGCGATGAAGCACCACGTAGATGGAGACATAATGATGGTATGTAGTGTATCACGTGTACGTCATTTGACTTTCTCAAAATAAACATCGAAAAAATCGATACTTATCGCTTGTGTGTTATCAGTAATCTTCTTTAATGTGGCAAAAAAATAAATAAAATTCCGCATGTCCTTCTTTATTCAGTTTAGATAAAAAATTAAATCAGTTCAGACAAAATTTTAAATTTTTTGACTTATTCATGGATCCTTTCTTTGTTAGCTTTGGATTAATTTTTACAATGGTTTTTATAATGATAGTCATCATGTCGTGTGAACATAAAAATGGTTTGTGTGTTTTAAAAAATTTTCTACTTAAATCATTTACAATTTGTTTTTGCATTATTTTTATTTAAATAATATAACAAATAGTTTACAAACGTATAACAAACATGAAAATTATTAATACGGAAATATATCGCTCCTTTATCGCTTGTTATATCGCACACCAGTTATCGGCTCTATTCCGATAAAGACCTCATTTTGATTTTCTTTTTGAATGTCATGATATCTCGTGTGCGCAAAACACTCTCACATACCTAGTTAACTACTTCACAGTTACCGCTTCTCTTCACTTTATTCAGTTTACTGTCGTCTATCTTGATAGGATGATGTGCTTCATATAGTGTTTTTTTTAATATTAAAATGGAAACTTTTTTGTGGTACATCACAGTTATTTTTATAACGACTGTTCTAATATGGTTTTCCTTGGTATAAAAGATAATTAGAATGAATTTCTGTTGAATTATAAAATAATTAGTTGTGAATTATATTGCAGTATTCGTTTGAAAAACGACGAGTAAAAGTTGTAGGAAGAGGAATGAGATGTAAGTGTAAATAAAAAGTGTTGTGGATTTAGTAGACAATTTTGTCAGGATTAGCAATTATTTTTATTAGATATCGAAATTTCATGATAAAATATAAAAATTTATACTCACCTTTGTCAATCTTATCAGGCAGGCTTCAAAAAAAAATCTATTTTACTTTGTAGACGATTTTACAGTCATGATAAGAAGTTAAATCAGTGCAGTCATATTTTTTAAAATAATTCTGATGGAATATATAGTTTTTATATCGTTCATTTTTGTACCTATAATAATTATATGGCTTATGCTATGGGCAATTGAAAAGCAAAGATATAAAAGAACTCGACCAATGTATAATGCAACTCTTGAAACGTCAAATGGAAATATTGGTAAGGAGTTGAGATTTGAGATTAGCATTATATCATGATTCTGTGTTTTTTTTTATTTAATTTTTTTTATCACAACCAAAATGATTTTCAAAAAATATTGTCATTCAGTTTCAAAATGTCTGATCTTCAACTTGGTTTGAGTTTTCTAGTGATCATAGTTCCTTTCATATTTGTTGCTTTTATATTTTGGGGACTCAATAGAAAAAGAAAAGAAATTAACCGAAATAGAGGTACGATTGGTTGAAAATTGTTTTATCTTTATTGTCAACATTTATCATTTTGTAAAAATCATTGATTGCATGCCAGTTTGTTTTGTGATACAGAGATAGTTAGAACTGAATATGTGGTATGGAATTTTAATAATATGTTTAATTATTATCTCAATCATTGCGGCTATTTCAATTATGATGAAGTTTGACTCTAAAATTATAAGAGCTTCACGTTGTGAGTTTAAAAAATTCTATTTTTTTAACGATTATAAAAGTCACTAAAATACCATTAAGTTTTAAAAAAATGAGTCGAAAACTCGCTAAAAATTAATTGATAACTGATAAGGAACAAGAAACTTCAAGATAGTATAATTGATTGTATTTTTTTTTTCAGCTCAACCCAGTGTAACTACAACTTCAAATGTCATTTACACGATACCTACGAATGATCCTAATAGGTTTTCAACAAATATTTCAACCACCACATCACTACGTCATCATTACGGTAAAGAGTTTAGTTACTAATCTCAATGAGTACTCAAATTTTATTTTTAACTTATCATAGATCTTCCACCGAGTTATGATCAAGTAGTAATTCAAACTGTTCAAACTCCCACACCTGTTACTCCTCAAACAGTTATTCCCGTCACACCAGTCACACCGACGCCATGCTCTAGTCAATTGCCTGTTAATCCTCCCAGTTACACAAATGATGCGACACCAAAATAATGCTTTATTAGAACCCGAATAGATTTTATTTTTATTTAACTTATTACAATAAACTTTTTAACTTTCAAAGAAAATTTGGACATCACAATCTTTTTTTCACAATCAATCATTATTATCATTTTTATATCGTAGCACTATTTCTCCTTTGTTGAGTTTCAACTTTTTCTGCTGATGCGGTTGCATTTTGAGGATGTGAAATTGACATTTTGATTGCTTCATAATAAGCAGGAGGCAAATCTTCTTCCTTGTAACTTGGTGGAAGTGGCTGTAAATTGTAATTGTAGTCAACCACAGTTTGTCGTTGTGCACCTTCTTCGATCGTGTAAACTGATATTCTACAATTTCGGCGAGCTTCTTCAGCAGCACGATATCTTGCCATTTCATTTTGATATTTTTTCATTGTTCTTCCAAACCACGTGCACGAGTACTAAAAGTTTTACATTGCAACAATTTATTTGATAATTATATAATAAAATTTACCGTAAGAAAACAAAATATTATAAAGAAAAAGAGAATAGAGAAAAAAATGTCAGTCATTTTACAATACTCTGTTCTATTCACACGCTATCAAATAACTGTAGAACTTAATAATAATATAAGAGAAAAAATTGGCAATCTATAGCGTTATGATAAGAAATTGATATGATAAATTTATTGGCAAGTATATAATGTAAATTTGATAAGTTTATTAGTATTGTGGCATATTTTTGGAACTCAACTTAAGTCAAATATTTCTACACACAGTGAATTAATGCATATCATCACAATAATTAGCTTTTCTGCCTTCTCATAAATTGTCAAAATCTAAATACTGAAATATTGAACCAATAATAAATTATCGAGTGTTGAGCACTGAAATATTAAAACTTTGAGTGCTGAGCATCGAAACACAAAATATTGAGTGCTGAGCACTAAGCATAAAATATTCAAACATCTAATAAACATATTACTATTTAACACATTCAGAACTTATGGTTCTTAGAAAAAAATCTTAGTATTATATTTTTGACGGTTTAATTTGAAAGAAGTGGTATTCAGCGGGGCATTTTGTTTTATCAAGTGAACTATAAATTTTTATAGCAACGTCTAGGGGAATATAAACAGAAATTTTTTGAAGGGGAATATAAGAAGAAAATAAATTTCAAGTTCCAAGTTGGCACCAATCAATTTTCGATAGGAATTTAGATAAATTAAGCACTTTGTGGCCATTTAAATAAAAAATATACTATGCGAAACAGTGACAAGTAATAAAAAGATTAAGAGAATATAAAGAGATTGTCAATAAGGTATTAAATAAGTGTGAAAAATTATAAAAATACAAATCATCAGTGAGCTATCTTGAGAAAAAATTTATTTTTGAGTGAATTTCGTGATGATTAAGTGCGTAGAGGAGCATATTCATTGACCTTGAGTGTAAAATAATATTGATAAACAGATAAAAGCATGATCTTGTAATTATAAATTGCTAGTTAATTAAAAAGATATATCGTGAAATAATAAATTGTGCCAACCTTCGAACTTTTGAGAGAAAAAAAATGTATATGTGGGTCATTAACAACCAGAAAAAGAAAGAAAAAGCAAGCATATACATAGAAAATGATTTGTGTGATCAAGTGTGTGAGCTATTTGATAATACCTGAAGGTCAATTCGTCTCATGCTCGTCTGCATTTTTCATTTTGCTCATACAAAAAAATTTAACTTTGATTGCTCTTTCACAATGAAACAAACATTTCCTCTACTTCTTCTTCTTCTTATTCGATAAAATAAAATTGCGTATTTTTTTGGGAATTTCATAAAGCAAAATTTCAATCGTCATCATTATTTTTTTCAAGGAGAATTGAAGTGATGATGGCAAAAACATTTGTTGTTATGTACTCAGATGCTATGAAAACTACTTTTTTCTTTTTAGATTAATATAAAAAAATTATAATGGCTCAGCAATCAACTCCTCAAAATTATGGATACATGCAAAATCAGCAGCAATTTCCTCCAATACCAGCACAACCACAAAATGGTCAACATCAGAATTTAGTTAACGGCTTCTCTCCACAACCGCCTCAATTAATTTCACCAAATATGAATCCAATGAAACCTATACCAACTCAACAATTTCCTCAACAAAGTGTGCCGTTACAACAACAACAACCACAGCAGCAGCAGTTGCCTCCTCCTCCTGTCAACTACAATAACTTTCAAACAAAAGCTCTTCATAATAGCGGACTAAATGGTAGTAATAGTGCATTGTCGTCGAGGACATCGTCTCCTGGTATTCAAACAAATATTCCAGCATCACAATTACCGCCATCAAGAAGTTATCCTAGTTATCAACATTTACATGGAAACAATCAGGCACCGAATATTGCAACTGTACCTCTACAACAACCTCCATTTTTGAATGTACAGCAACAAAAGCCACCTAGTCAATTTCCAATGGCTTCTGGCACGACGACGACAACGACAAATAATTTGAATAACAATTTAATTAACAATAACAATAGTGGTGAATCATCGACAAATATTATGAGCAGTCCAATAACGAATCCTAATAATGCTATTCCTCCTCCTCTTGTGCAACCACCACAACAGCAGCAGCCGCAAGTTCCATTTATGCAGGCGAATCAAATAGGAACACAAGAACAGCAGCAATTAAGTGCAAACATGAAAAATCTTACTCTTAATAATTCTGTACCAAATTTTCCTACACAAATGCCTTCATCAAAGAGTGATCAGAATTTATTAAACAATAATAACAATAGCAATATGAAACCATTAGGAATGCAAAAAAGACCAATGTATCCTCAACAAACACCGATGCCAATGGCTCAACCAATGATGAATACAATTCAACAACAACCAACACAATTTCAACAACAGCAACAACCAAATCAGCAATTTAATTCATATCCTGGAGTTCAACAAAATATTCAACAACAAGCTCAACTGCAACAGCCAAGAGGAAATCTTCAATATCAAAATTTTCCACAACAGCAACAACCAGGTGTTGTTCATCAGAGTTTTAATCAAATGTGGGGAAGAGAGACAGTTGATTTGATGCAAAATCGTCACATTTTGCCGCAAACAAAAGTCACTCCACCACCGATTAAATTAAATCAACAATTTCATGAGGCAACAAATTGCAGCAGCGATATTTTTAGATGTACATTGACTAAAATTCCTGAGTCAAACTCTTTACTTCAAAAATCAAGATTACCATTAGGAATTCTCATTCACCCTTATAGAGATTTAAGTGTAAGATAATTCTTCTTTTACTTTATTTCAATTACGCTTATCATAACACGAACACGTTCTCTTTTGTCTCATACAGAATCTTCCTGTTATCAGCTGTTCAACTATTGTTCGTTGTCGAGTGTGTCGCACTTATATCAACCCATTCGTCTTTTTCGTAGATAGCAAAAAATGGAAATGCAATTTGTGTTATCGAATTAATGAATGTAGGACAATTTTTGATTTCATTTAACACATTTTCTTTAATTGAAATTAACTTTCACAGTGCCTGAGGAATTTCAATATGATCCAGTTAGTAAGACTTATGGTGATCCAACAAGAAGGCCAGAAATTCGTTCAAGTACAATAGAATTTATAGCGCCATCTGAATATATGTTAAGACCGCCACAGCCTGCAGTCTATTTATTCGTTCTTGACGTGTCATCATTAGCTCAACAAAGTGGATATCTTGATGTCGTGTGTCAAACGATACAAGAGCAGTTAGATAATTTGCCTGGAGATGCACGAACACAAGTTGGTTTCATTGCATTCAATAGTGCAGTGCATTTTTATAATATTGCAGAAAATTTCAATCAACCACATGAAATAACTGTGCTCGAAGTTGACGGTAAGTGTTCTCTTTAAATATTTAATAGACACGTTTTTATTTTTACTATATGTTTATCAATTTTATTTTATATTTTATTTTTAGATGTTTTTCTACCGTGTCCGGACAATTTGCTCGTGAATTTAAAAGAATGTCGTGAGCTTATCAATGACCTTCTGCAACAGCTACCAAAACGATTTGCAAATGAACATGATAATCAGAGTGCATTGGGTGCGGCACTTCAAGCAGCATTTAAATTAATGGTAAGATAATATTAAATAAGATTTTCTAATATATTAATGAAAATTTTTAAAATTTAAAGAGTCCAACTGGAGGGCGAGTTTCAGTTTTTCAAACTTGTTTACCTAATTACGGACCTGGTGCTTTACAATCACGGTAAGCTGATAATTTCTCTTTTTCAGATGCTTTTTTTAATTCATTCGATTATTTATGTATTAGTGAGGATCCAAATAATAGATCATCAAAAGATGTTCAACATTTAGGACCAGCAACTGATTTCTATAAGCGTCTAGCTTTAGACTGTTCTGGTCAACAAATTGCAGTAGATTTATTCTTACTCAATAGCCAGTATAGTGATTTATCAACATTGTGTAAGTTTTTTCAATACTTCTTTTCTGACTCATGTACTCAATTGATAATTATTTTCCTCTTCGACTACAGCTGGTATAAGTAAATTTAGTGGTGGATCAATTCATCATTTTCCGCTATTCAATATCAATAAGCCACAACAAGTGACAGAATTTCAACGAGCTTTAACGCGATATCTAACACGTAAAATTGGATTCGAGTCAGTCATGCGAGTGCGATGTACTCGTGGTCTCAGTATTCATACATTCCACGGAAATTTCTTCGTGCGTTCTACAGATCTACTTTCATTGCCAAATGTCAATCCAGATGCTGGTTTTGGAATGCAAATTACATATGAAGAAAGTTTGGCGGATGTGAAAACCGTTTGCTTCCAGGCAGCGTTGCTATACACGAGCAGTAAAGCAGAGAGGAGAATACGAGTTCATACTTTATGTTTACCTGTAACAGAAAGTTTGACAGAAGTTATGCATTCGGCAGATCAGCAATGTATCATTGGTTTATTATCAAAAATGGCAGTTGATCGTTCACTAAGCTCTAATATAAGTGATGCACGTGATGCCTTTATTAACGCAACAGTTGATGTATTTAGTGCGTTTAAAATTGCTCAAAATTTACCATCAGGTGCAAGTGGTCTCATCGCTCCACAAAATCTCGCATTATTGCCTCTTTATATCTTAGCATTGTTAAAACAGGTATAATTCTATAATTGTATAAATTTTCTTAAAATAAATTAATGAAAAATATTTTTTATAGATGGCCTTTAGGACAGGAACAAGTACAAGATTAGATGATCGTGTATTTGCAATGTGTCAAATGAAATCATTACCTCTGGACCAATTAATTCGTTACATTTATCCAGATTTCTATTTACTTGATCCACTTTTTACTGACGAAGGAGATAAAGTTGATCCACCTCGATTACAATTATCAGCTGAAAGGTGATAAATGCACATTTGTATAATTATCAAATTATTAACATTTCAATGACAAATTTTACAGACTCGATTCACGTTCTATATTTTTACTGGACAATGGTGTAAACATATACATTTATGTTGGCTCAAATACTAATCCTAGCGTTATTAAGAATGTTTTTGGTAAGAAATATTTTCTCCTTTCTTCTGTTGAATGTATTAAGAAATAATTTTTATTATTTAGGTAAAAATTCAGTAAATGAAATTCCTGATGTATGCTATAATTTACCAAATCTTGAGACTCCATCAAGTGAATCATTACAAGAATTCATAAACACACTGAATGAGGAAAAGCCTTATAATGCAACCATTCAAATAATTCGGTAAATATTATACATAAACTATTTTTTATATTTATACTAATAATTTAATTTATACAGGGATACAAGTCCATGCCGTAATTTATTTGTACAACATTTTGTTGATGACCGTAATGAAAATAGTCTGAGTTACTATGAATTTTTGCAGCATCTGCGAACGCAAGTTAAATAAAATTGATAATTCGAGTGTGCATTTTAGTGAGTGTGTAAATACAAGAACATTGTTATTAGAATATCAAAAATTAATGAAAAATTGTTTAATCGTTATTAAAATATCCAGACGAATTATGATGATGATAATGATGAAACCTAAAGCATTTTTTTGCAGTAGTGTCAAATCTTTGCTTCTCTTATTATTTAATGATCATATTTAATCGCAGTTACAAACAACTCTTTCATTATATTTGCGGTGATTTTAGTTTTTATTTAATTTCACAATATATAGTGTCCTAGTTGAAAACATAATGATAATAAAAGTAACTCGAAAAAAAAGTCAATTTAATGAGAATTCTTTATTGGTGCGAGAGAAGTGTAATCAAACTTTATAAATTATATCATCAGTAATAAGAAATTATTGAAAAAGTTGACATTAATTTATACCTCTATAAACGATGCTTTTAATGAGCTCATTCTCGCAAGGACAAACTTATTTTTCTCACCTTCTACTCGATTTAATAATGAAATTGCTAGAGTCTTCTTTCTCTCTCTCTTGATTTTTTTTTTTGACAATTGGTTGGATAAATATGGTGTCAACATCATTAAGAAAAGGCTAAATTTATTTTTATGGTGACAAATTTAATATCATTGTAAAAAAATGAGTATATTCTGCTTGCTCATTTTGCCTAATTAGGATTTTCTGTCAAGGCTCTTTTGAATATATTTTTTGTTCGCATTTCATTGCTTGTGTCGATTGTCGCAGGATTAAGTATGTAATAATTTTTAATTATCACGAATCAAGTTACATACATGTTTTAATTATTTCTTAATAGCCTTTTAAATGTTTTACATCATATTTACATTAGGATTATGTTTCGACATTCATAAAAGTCGTTTATGGAAGCAACAAAATGGTAAATGCATTTTCTATTGAGAGAAGAAAATTAACTCATATGAATTATGTATTTAAAAACTTGCATTTTTGCTGCTTCCTTCATTCACTTCATATCATAAAATGTTAATTTATATGTCAGCTTGTGCGTTATGAGCCACTAGAAAGTAGTTTCTATGAAAGCTTGTTCATAAAACTTTTTCTTGTTCATTTCATGTAAAATTCTTCATTCATATGCAATTAAAATTCACGCTGATGTTTCATACAAGCAAAATTAACAGTGGAAAGCCTTTTTTTATAAAGCTTTCCTTAATTGATCGGTGTATATGAAAGAACACGGGCTAATGGGTGTGCGAAAGAGGATGCCTCATGAAAATGATTGATGATGATGTATGAACGCAAAAAAAAAAAATCATATTAATAAAAACCAACAGCCAAAAATAAAATTTTTGTGTAGTTGAGGTAACTGAGGAGAATTATTCATAGATTACTTTTTCTTTCGACTCTAGTAGTTATATTACAAATCAATTTCCTTTTTCTTTTTCTCAACAATCTCTTAAAGCAATTTCGAGGAAAAATTACTTCTCATTCGTTGCACGTTCAAAAGAAATGTGTAGAAAAATCAATTTCTCATAAAGAGAAGGAGAGATATGTAATTTATGAAAGGCTTTATGCTTCTGCCTCTATCGATTTATTGGTGTTAAACCATGTGCGATTTTATTTTATTTTCATCATGATTAAAGTCGCAATTCAAATTTTAGATATTTTATAGTAGTTTAAGTTATCAATATTAAGAAAGAAAAGAATTAATTTGCAATTTGTAAAATATTTAAAGCTTCTATATTAACTTTAATTAAATGATGGACAAAAAACTTTTGTAAAAGTCTTGTCCCAAAAGAAACTTTATCTATTCAATGTTCCAGCAAGTGATATTTGCTTTTTGTGTTTCTTTATAAATTCCTTCCTTTGTTCCATGTGTAAATCTTTAGCTATGTAAATTCGTCCCTGTTTTAATTTAACAAAAAGCACTTATAAATAATAAATGAGTAAATGCCAAAAAGTTGGGTCTTTATCCAAGATTTCGTCGTCGCGACCGTTGTAAATCACAAAAAAGAGAGTGTGTTGAATGAGACTTTTTTTTCTATGAAGATGATGATGTGGTGTGAATGAAAAACATCAACTTGTTGCTTTTGAGTTTCTTTTCTTTTACGAGCTTTTATCTCTGCTAAAAAATATAAAAATAATCGATGTAATTTTTTAAGTTTATCTTTCATTTTGATGAAAGCACTATTATATTTGACTGAGATGTGAATGAGACAATTTTTATATTCTCATTAAGGCTTTTAAATTTAATGCAATTAAAAAATGTAGAAAGAAAATTTTTGCATAAAAATATCTTGATATAGCGAATACTTTATAGTCAACGAAACTTTTGGATGTTAGTATAATAAAAATAATCTTTGTATAAAAATATTGGAAAATTTTTGTAAATATCACAAAATAAATTTTTTGTTGGAATAAAAGCGAAAGAAATAATTGCATTTTTAATATTCTTTAACAGTTTTCAGCTTTCTTTATCTACGAACTATCATAAATTTTAATAAACTCTTTTAAAGTTCTTCTATGGATGTAAGTAAGAAAGTTTCTGTAGCAGTGCCAACTTAATTCTTTTATTGAACAGATTTCGCAGATTTTAAATTTTCCCTAATTAATTTAATGTCAATGAAAAACAATACAATGTGAAATTTTAATCTTTTTACAGCAGCAATTATCGACTAAGAAGTCATTGAACCTTTCAGGAATATTTTTCATATAGCAAGTATCGATATCCTTCGTTAAAAGTGCATCATTCTCTCAGAGAGAGCTTTTATGAAGCTTCTCTTTTTTACGCTCACGCTCTCTCTTTCTCATTCTCTCACAAAGTCGGAAAAACACCTTTCACTCCATTCTATTGTCTGTTGCCTTATATTAGAACCGAAAACAGAGAAAAACGGCAGCAGAAAAGGAAAATAATTCTCATTCGGAGATTGAACGTCGTGAAAGCTTGTCGTATTTTAGAAAGCTAAAGCTAATATCATTTCCGCGCGAAGATATTTAAAATTTAAAATAATTAATAAATTTGTGACAAAAATAAAATTAAAAATAATTTAAAAGTTGAAAAAAGCAGAAAATAAATTTTTTTTGGCATTTGCCGAATAAAGGTAGAAGGAGAAGAAAGGTGTGTGTGCTCTGATATAAGTATAATAAATTTTTCATTTAGTTCTGTTTGTATTTGGTGCCTGTAAGACTGTAAAACTAAACCCAGTGTTTCAATTTACTCAGCTTAAACAAGGGAATTGCAAAAAATAATTCATTTTTTTTATTACATGCTTTTCTGTGTCGTTCAAGACAAGAATTGTGGAATTTTTATTTCAAATAAAAGTGTCTAATTAATGTCAAAACTTTTTTTTTTGTTATTATTAGAGAATAAAATAACTGACAAGTGAAATGATGGAAAAACAGATTATTCACAGTTTTGTAATAAAAATAGCTTTACATTTTCTCATTTGATTAAATTTCATAATTAAAAAATTAATTAGTTAGACAGGAGGTGCCCAAGAGTAACTCTAGTGAAAGCTTTGTTAAAATTATAAAAATTATATGTAGATTATGTTGCTAAGAGAGTAAATTAAATAATTAAATTATTATTCCCACAAGTGGTTAGCAATTAGAGGTGAAATTTACATGTATACACAATTTCATCCACTTTTTATTTTTCTACTATGCTGCCCGACCTATGAAAATATTTTGTGCAAACAGTGTTTTAATTTTTTTTCTAGTGTTTGGTACTGATAAGATAGCAAGTGTGTGCGAGTAAATGAAACAAGAGAAAAAAAAATATACAAAGTGAAAAAGTGGAAATTATTTCAATTTTCTCTCCATCTCTCTTTTCTTTTTTTATTCGATGGTAGTGTTTTTGAAGAACGACTCTATTTGCATAGATTACAGCATCTAATTTGTGTATTTTAACATCCCTTGGAGCATAAAAGGACCGAGACAAAGAGAAAAAGTAAATAGCAGAATTGAGGTAAATTTCCTTCCTTTTTTTTCTACCAGCATTTATTCATGATTAAGAAATTTTTTCTCATCATTCATGATGTCGACAGTTTGATGCAAAAATTATTCATGTTAAATTTTTATTTTGAAAAATTTTTAATATCAACGCTTTATTGGAAAAGTGAAAAAAAGTTTTTTATCTCGAAATTCTTTTATTATGTCAAGAGTGAAACAGTCTTGTTGTTGCTATATGATAAAAATTGTAAAACTTTTTCTCATCATCGTCATCATCCTCATTCCATTCAAACAATTTTTTATTTTTCCTTCAACACACGGTGTTAAGGGGAAAAATTGAATTCCTTTGCATAACAAAGCGAGGAGCAGAAAAAAAAGTTTGCAATGGCGGTAATTGAAGCTGCTGAGCGGTGGAATAATTTTTTACACTACAATCTATCTCATTGTATGAATTTTATGTTGCAAAAAAAGAAAAAGTTGAAAGCATTTCTGCAAACAGAAAAGTTAAGCTTAAATGATGGGAAAATGTTCAGTTAGTTGAATTGCAACAATGAAACCTCAGTTCTAAAAACTATTCCCAAACTCTACTAGCGTGCTCAACTTTTTATTTCATAGTAAAAGATAATCTCGAGTTATTGTGTATGTACACTTTATTTATTCAATGTTCAATAGAGCTATAGAAATGAAGTGAAATTAGTGAAGTTTTTGATTCTTTGAACTTAGCTGGGCTTGAAATTTTCTGTAATTACTTTATTAAAAAATTCTTCTCAATTGAAAGTTTGAAAATAAAGAAATTCTAAGATAAAGGAGAAATCAGTTTTGCATGAAGGTTTTACAGCTTCTACGAAAAAAATTTTTACGAAAAGATTTCGAAATATTATGAAAAATTAAAAAGGTTTTCGAAAGATTACAAAATTTGCGAAGGATTACGAAAAATTACAAAAATTAAAATTCTTACGTGACAGCTCGGTTTTGCAAAATAAACGAAAGTAACGAAACTTGAAAAATGTAAACAAAGAATTATAGAATTTAAAATATTTCTATTTGAGCTTTTTTGTTCATTAAGAAATCTATTACTAGATTGTTAAAATAATAAAAATTATTTACGTTCTAGCTGTAAAATGTCCTAAAATAATTGAACTAAAGATAATATTTCTGTAAAATTATTTTTGACAAAAATCTTTAAATTTTTCTGTTAAAAATTTAAAAATATTTAAATATAAAAATTCTGTTGAATTCAGATTTTAAAAAAAGAAGCTTTCATTAGAAAATTCACATTTTATCTCACACTGCGGTTTTTCAATCTCTTCATTACATTCAGGTGACAAAATTACATCCATTTTACAAAGTAGTCTTATATTACACAAAAATAAAAGAAATGTAGATTCATATCAAGCAGAAAACATGCAATATTTGACACGTACACAAAAAGAGTGGAAAAAAGGAAAAAAGAAAACATTGCCACTAGCAAAAGGTTCTAGATACAGTAGCAATAAGCAATATTACTCTAAATGTCCAATAACAATTTTTTTTTACTCTTTCACTCCTCATTCAATCAACATAGAACACAATTGAATGAAATTGATGAAAAAATTAGTATTCTACAATCTATGTGCCTGAAATGGTTCATTACATGCAATTTAACTTGTCGATTATGTGTCGTGTGTGTGTCTATTTTCATTTGATATTCTTCTTCGCACATACAAATGAAATTTATAAAGCGATGCAACATTCGAATGTTTATTTTTCGCTACATTTCTCTTTATATAATTGAATTCCATCGATTGTGAAATGAAAAAACTTTGTCTGGTCATTGTCAATTTTGAACTTGCTTGCTCATAGAATGAAATATTGTTTGCAATAAAAAAGAGAGAAAAAGATTAAAATCATTACAGTGAAAATTCTTATTGTTGTATAAAAAAAATTGGATAAGCGAAAACTTTGAAAAAATAAATATTTACTCAAGAAATTCGATCTCTTTTCTTTTTCTCTATAGAAAGTTCAAAAAACAGTAAGAGAAAATAAAATACTTTTATTTAGTTTTTATTATGTGTGTTTATTTCTTTCTTTGTTACTCTAATAATATGTGTGAGAAGTTTTTCTTCTTTTTTTACGAATGAATTCGTAATATGTATTGTGTTTAGTGAAGATAGGAGCTTACTTACATTGTTTATGTCTGTTTTATGAAAACTTATCCATTATGGTGGGTTGTAAAAGCTTTGGGTAAATTAATTCTACCATTGATCATAAGATTGATATTGTTTCTACTAATGATATGTTTTTTGTTATTGAAAAAATTCTTGGTAGTTTAACTCGACCGTTACAAGCTTTTTCGGAAACTTAAAAAACCCATCAACAAGCAACTATGATTTTTCGAAACTTAATAAAGTTTTTTTAATAAATAATATAATAATCATCATTTAGCTAATTATTAATGTTTTTTCGATATAAAAGATATCATCATTAAACTAAAACAGGCTTTCTTTCACATCATTTTAGCCTAAAAATTTAAATATTTTGTGCTTTATTTCAAAAATTATTTTCAAAAAATTTCGAAAATATAATTTTTTTTTCAAAAATGATGTGAAAATGTTTAAAAACCAACGGTTGAAATTTCGAATTTAAATAACCAAGAAGAAATATTTTTAAAGGAGAATCTTTCAATTTCAAAACAAATTGACAAAAGGAAAATCCTTTAATTTTTTAACAAGTAACCAAAAAACGTTACGCTTTCCATTTATACATCTTTGACATACCATGGCAAGTAAACAGAAAGTCTTAATGTTTTTGGTTACTCGATTTTTTATTTATTCAAAATCATCTTTTTCTAATTAAAGACTAATAAGAAATTCATTTTCAAACACTTTTAATGAAACATTAATGATAAATTATTTCCCAAAATTCAAAACTTTGAAAATCAATTTCAAAGAAAACCTTTTTCTATAAATAACTCAAATTCAATCAATAATTATTGTAAATGTTTCTTTTTGATTTGCTTCTTGTATCTAAAAGATTCCTTTTCACAAAACAGAGAAGAAGAATTTTTTTTATTTACAAGGAGGCACGAGAGAGAGAAAAGAGGAAAGAAAACTGGATGATGAAAATCAGCGAAAGGTTCATTCAAGTGATTAAGCTTTAGAGAAGAAGAGATATATGGTCGGCATTCGATTGTTGAAGATTTAGGAAGTCATGTGTTTAAGCTAAAATAATTGAGCTAAGGGAAACAAAGGGAAGTCACGAAAGCGAGAGTTGAAGGGGAATGTAAGGATAAATTGAATTGGAATCAAATAGAAAGCAGTGAGAAGTAAAAATGAAAACATTCAATCAATATAACTCAGTGATAATACAGAAAAAAAAGGTTTTTGCCTTCTCATCTGATTTCATTAGGAATCTCCACATTTTGTACCTTTTCGCACATGACTCTTAGTCAGACCAAACAAATGAATTATTGAACCTATTTTCCTACCTCATTCACACCATAACTCATTTGAGACTTCTTCCCTTCTTCTTTTACTGAAATCGAAATTTATTTACAACCATTTACTTCTTTTTTTATCCTTATCCATCGCCATAAATTCAATAGAGAAGAGAAAAGTATGCCTCTCAGACAAAAGAAAAATATCCCTTTCTCAAAACACACGTAGAGATATGCCATAATGGATTTCAGAACCTAACATACCAGCGAATATAGTTAAGATATAAATAATAATAATATAAATCGAATTGAGTGCTCATCAGAACGAAAAATAAGCGAAGAGAAATAAAATGCTATCAAAATCAATGACAGGCAAGTGGAAAGAAATTGAGAAATGAAAATATTTATTGGATATGATGTGTATTTATTAGGTCAATTGAGATATCATTATTTTATTTGTTTAATAGATAGAAAATGATGTGAGAAATGAAAAATTGATTCAGCTCTTTTTTCTGTTCTAACATAAAGAAATCATAACAATTTAAAAATAATGAAGATTTATAAAAAAGTTTCTAAATATAGACAACGCAAAAAGGGAAAATCAGTGTAAAATGAATTTATGAAAGAGGAAAAACAAGAGAAACAAAAAGAGGAAATTATTTTTTCAACATGTGAGCCACAGACGAAGAGAGAGAAGTTCAGCGAAAACTTTTTTCCCTTTACCATCATGTAATAAATATTTTAACATAAAGCGAGGCAAAATTATTATTATATTTGCTTTCAAAACGCGATGGAGCGAAAAGACAAGAAAAAAAAAGTTTGCGGATGATGAAGCAAATGTGGACTGGTTAGAAAAAGCTTTTTCATGAATAATGTCTTAATCATAATCATAAATTTCTTGTGCCTCTAAAAAAATCTGAAATATTCGCGTTCTTTTAGGATGAGAAACATATTTTTGTAATATTTTTTAAAGCAGTTGTGATAAAAATTCCTTTCCATCCTTTGCCCGCATTTTTCATTTTTTCCTTATGTGTACTCATCAGAAAATGCGCAATGAACAACAAACGTTAAAATAAAAGCATACACATTTATGCCGTGCGAGGCAGTTCACTTTTATTTTACGCCACTTTGTTCGTTATCATATGAGTGATCATTAGTTAGAAAAATTTTCTCTATATATACAAATTTATTCGCTTCATTTAATTTCCGACAATTTTTGTTCATTATTTATGTGTTATCGTACGAAATAAATGAAATGATCAGGAAGTAAGCAAGGAAAAACTTGCCTAAAAAAGTTATGCATTCATTCAGTATATCGGATGAGAACCAGAGAAAGACAAAGAAATAAAAATCAAAATGAAAAGTTTCTTTTACTCTCTTAGAGATGTAAATTTATTTATATAAAAGAAGACTTTACTAAAAGCTTTGCTTTCCTTCTTTGACAGTGTTTCCTTTGAACTTTTTCCTATTTCGTTTTATATGATAAATTAAAAAACTTTAAGAATATACAATGTAATGATAAATAGGGTGGGGAAATAAAAAAATTTCGAAATTTGGTCCGAGGATTCGAAAGTGAAAAAAAAGCTTTCCAGTAAAAGCTACCGTCTTCCCTCGAATATAAGCCGGCTCTTATATTCGAGAAAAAGAACCATGGCTCTTATATTCGAATATAAGAGCCCGCTCTTATAATAGAATCTTTTAGTTTTTAAATTTCAAAAAATTTTCTAAAAAACTGAAATTTTCCAAAGAAGTTTTCTTATTTTTAACGTATTTTTAAAAAAAAAAAGCTCTTATTTTAGAAAGTTCTTATATTAGAACAAAATCGGAAAAAGTGAAAATCTTGAAAATGTGCATAGTTTCGAAGTTTTTCGGAATACCAGGATTTGCAGATATTAGAAATACTTATTTTGGAAATAATTAGAGATAAACAGAAATTTTAGAGATATTCTTTCAGAGATAATTTTCAAATATCCGGATAGTTTCCAACCCTAGTAAAAAGCTTAGTTTTACCACTTATTTTAAGTATTATTAATTTCTTGAATAGTTAATGAACTATTCTACTCTGATTCATAAATTTTTTAAAGCTCAAATTGCTCTAAATTTGGACCATTTTAACAAATTCTTCGAAATTAAAAAATTTTATTTTCGAAAAAATTTAATTTCTTCATACTGTTGATAATAAAAACGTAAAGATTTAAAATTCATAAATTTAAAATGAAAATTGCTCTAAATATTAAAGTAAATCGAGCAACAAATTTATTTTTATTTAAACACATTTCTTCACTTGCTTAATCAAACAGTGATGATATTTTTATGAGCTCCCTAGTTTCCTATGCAGGAATATAATTTATAACTCACCAAAAGCCAATGAACGAGAAAATTCTTATGAATTGTGAGACATACTCACCCACTTCATTTTACCGACTTTATTTATGATCATCCTCAAAGGCACATAAAGTTTTCTAAAATATTCATTTTTCATGTGTGTTTATATGCGTGTATATAAGTAATATGAATTGAATTGTGCTTTTTAAAAAAAGAGAGAGAAAGTCGAAGTCATGTTATAAAGTAAAGTACATAACATATATGTGTAAATGATGTGAGACCCAAGTTTTGTGTGCTTTTCCTTATTCCACCTACACACCTACCTTTATCTTCTATCATCCCATAAATGGAATGAGAAGAATGAAAGAGAATGAGGAAGAAGGAAAAAGAACCTGTTAGCATTATCGATTAGTTATTTTTCTCTCTTTTATATGGGTAAATTTACAGAATGTGCAACAAATTTTCCTTAAAACTTCGAATTATAAATTTATTTCAACGTAATGAAATATTTGACAAGTTTTTGATTCATTTCTCTCTTATTTTATACTGAATGTGTTTCTTATCGCTTATTTACTTGTTTACAGTGATTTTAAAAAGAATAATTGAGTATATTACAAGCTTTTTGTAATTGCTGTAATTTAGATAGATAGATAGATTAAATTTTATTCAGAGTTTTGGAACTAAGTTCTAAAAGTATTGCGTAGGTGTCTAGAATCTGTTGCAATCTCTGTTTTGCTGTTATTCGATTTGTTTACGTTTTTTTTACCAAGAAATTTGAAGACTTTTTCAAAATTCAATTTTTTCAACAATACAGCCATTATACAGTTCAATTGTCTTAATTGACATAATTAAAATGCAGATTCTGATAGATTCTACAAAGAAAACATAAATATTTTGGCCAAACATTTGAATTCTACGAAAATGTCGAATTTGTGACTAAGAAATTTAAGCTTTTTCGCAAAATATTACAAAACGATTAAAAGAACAGTCAAATAAATAAATACACATTATTACGAGTAAAAACTAACATCTTTTAAACATTTAAAGGCTGATACTAGCTATTTTATTATAAAGAAAAATCGATTTAAAGAGTAAAAATTTGTTGTTGTAATTTCTATAGAATTACCTATATGGCAGTAAAAAGTATGTGTCTGTGTAAATTTTTTATTGCAAACCTGTAACCCTCTCTCGTTCTTCTCTGTGTATGTGTGAAAAAAATTACATACTTCCGTAATAGATGAAGAAATGTAAACAAAGAAGAAAAAAAAACTGTTTGCCTTCTATGGAAAAAGACTTTTTTTCTTTTTCGCAATTATCAAATATAATTTTCCCATTAATATAACGTAAAGTGCGAAAAATAAATGTTTATAATATAAACAGACTTTTTGTTTACAAAATTTAATTTTCATCCCCATTTGTAAAAATAATTAATTTAATCTTAGTGAAAGAGTGCGTGAGTACATATGATAAATTTGATATTCAGAGCTAATTGCATTTTGTAATCATTATTCATTCTGTTTTTTCTGTAGGATATCTGTAACATATTGTGTGATAAAATAATTAATGGTCGACATATGAGAGCTTTTCATTCATTCACAAATGCTTTTCACATTCATCGCTGTTGTCATTGCACATTTAATTAAATGTATACAATTGCAAATTAATTTGCAATTTGTGCTGCTATTTTTCTTGTGGCTTTGAAAATTTCTCTTTTTAAATTAAATCAATTTAACAACAGAAACATCAAGTTTATTTCATTAATTAAAATGTTCTTGATGGTTTTGCTTTTATATTTTCTTCTATTCATACAAGGTGAAAATTCGTTCTTTGAAATTTTGGAAATTTTATGAAAATTTGACTTTTTTCTTTGATTAGAACAAACATCGAAACGCTTTAGATAAAAACGTTAACATACGTTTAATTTTTGAAGAAATTTGAAAACTTTACCAAAATAAACAAAATTATGAAATATTTTGTTTCAAATATGATGAATAACGAATGCTGCCTTCAATAAAGTTCTAAAAATATTTTAATATATTATACACTTTCGCTAAATTTGCAAATTTTTGCGCAATAAGTTTTTTATGCACTTGAGCAGTTGAGCGCCTCTATAGCCGAGTAGTTAGGGCACTAGTCTGTAATTCTTTAAAGCATGAGATATCGGATTCAATCCCAGGCCTCTTTAAGAATTTCTACAGACTGTTTCCAAAAGTTTTGATACTTTGACTGCTCAAAAAATTGCTCTTAGAACGTACTCTAAAAGATAAAATTCCTCATGATAGTTTGTTTGAGATGTTCTGTAGTGTTACAGTGAACTGAAGAGACGCAAGCGGCTTCATTGATAGGAATAAAAATCCTTGTTTGAAAGTTGCTAGTAACAGTCATTAGCTTCTCTGCGAACATGCAAAAAATATACAGCCTACACTATCGTGTGTCTGCTGACGGGAATTGAGATTAGGACACTACAGGCATTTCAATCTACGTAGCCTCTGAGCTAGCAATAGCTCTGTTCGCTCAAAGACCAAATCCATTCCAACCATTTTTATGCACTTCGCGTAAATAATTATCTCTTTATTAGGCCTTAGGATTTCAATAAAATATTCGACTAGGAAGTTTTTTTATGCGTTTACTTCTTTGTTCGGCTAAGAATTTTGGCAACTCCCAATTATCTCTTTGTTAATGAGTCTTTAAGGAATTTCAATAAAAATTCAATTTTCAAGTTTTTTTATGCGTTTACTTCTTTGTTCACACTTTTTAATTGATAAAATTGTCATTTCAATTAAACTACAAAACAAGAAAAGAAAATGTTTCTTTTAATTAAAAGAAAAAGTTTCTTGCTGTTTCGAAGTCTTCATTTTGTATTTATTTTTTTATCCTTCAAGTTTTTCTTTAATTTTCTCCTTCATGTGGTTCACAATGATTATTGTAGTAATTATCTATTTGTTGGATAATAAATTGATCTATTTATAGAGCACACAGAGCGAGCAATATGAACATGTCAAAGTCACAAATTCCAATATAATTGCTTTCGCTATTTCAATACACACTGGTACACAAAGACACAAAGATCCACAATACACAATAGTTGCTTTGTTTATTTTGTACGATGAAAATGAAAAGAAGCGAAAAGAAAAACAAGAGATAGAGAGGATTATTCATTTTAATTGGAGTATTTTTCACTTCTCCCTTTTCTCGCTTTTACTATGATGCAAATAAAACCAAAAGCAAACTCTTATTTTGCAATTTTTATCTCATCTTGAGTACAAACTCATAAAAAAACCACTAATTTCAATAAGAGACTTTTGAAATGAAAATATTCTCGACTTTTTTTTAATGCTGTTGTTGAGTAAGTACTTGAACCTTCTTCCTTCAATTTTAATTTAACTTCAATTTGTTTATTTTCTCGCTTTCCACTCAAATTTATACCGTTACAACATTCTATAGCTATAATAATATTCTTTTTCTCTCGTCTCCTACTACTTCTTGCCAGTTTTAAGCAGCAATGAAAAATCAATTAAAATTCTCATCAAACTTTCGTTTTATGACCCCATTTTATTCTATTTTTTATTGTTTTGTATTCATCCTGTGGCACATTCAAATTACGATCGAACAATTATTCAAAATGTCGATGAAAGAGGAAGAAGTGAAGAAAATTGTACACAACCAACACCGTTGTCGATTTTGTGGACTGAAAATGTATAAGAGAAAAATTTTCTCTCTATTTCTTGCGTTTCGCGAATTCAATTTTATTGCCATTAGTAGTAAGAAGAATTAGTAAATATTTTTTCTCGTTTCACGGACTAATGCTCAAATAACATTAATTATATTTCAGTGAGGCACGTTTCTTTATTTATTTTTTATATATCCAAAAATGATAAGGAATTTAACAGATAAAATATTATTTGCTATCAATAAAAATGTTGATTAAATATTTGTTATTCTTCTGATTCAATTGCTATATGATGATACTTTTGTTTAGATTTCTTACAAAAAATTTTTTGAAATAATGAAGCATTTAATTTTCCACAAGAAGCAATTCAGATTAATCCATTTGCTGATGCTAATGACCTGCCAATAATTTCGTTTATTATTTGCACAAATTATATTGATTTAATACTAATTTGTATTAGAATTCATATGAAAATTTTGATAATCTTTATTACTGATTGTCCGAATACTCAAAATACGTAGAAATCATGAACCTTTTCTGATATTTATTGCGATTGTTCTACAATCTGATATCACTACATCAACAAATTTGTTCCTTTAACTGAAGTTATGAATATTAGTGAAAAATGATCATGATAAAAGAGAAATATAATGGCTTTATGAGTTAAAGTAAGTCTGAAATACAAATTTGAATACCTCATGGCACAGTTTTTGTTGATTTACTTACTCGTTAATACCCAAATGTTGAAAAACGTGAATTATGAGAAAATTTTGTAAACTGAAATAAAAATACCAGGGAAATCATCGACCTGTTGTGAGTCGATTAACATGAAATTTAAAGATGCGAAAGTTAGAACTATAAGTGCTGACTTAGTTGCCAAAACCTGTCGATAGTTGATTAAAGCTTCTCCATCAGTATCAATCAATGCATTGCCCGCTCTTTATAATGAAACTATATATGGAATTTTTCTCGGCTCAGCAAAATTTCCATTGAATATTCGTCCATTAGCTGATTAAAAAAAATCATTGTAAAAGTGTTTTGGTTTTTTTTCTCACAACTATTGTCAGATGACACTGGAATAGGAAAAAGTGTGAAAATTATGATTACATGAAATATTTGGGCAAAATAAAAAGAACTGAATCGATTTTTTAAATGTTTGATAGTTTTTATAACAGAACTAATTGCATAATTAAAATTCGTCTTCAAAACTTTTCTTTAAGATTAAGTTATTAACAATAAAAATTTTAATTACCAATTATCTTTATATGTAACTGTCCCAAGTAACCGAAGAAAGCTTAAAATTTTTATTTATATACTTTTAGCATGTCACGGCAAGAAAATGAAAATTTATAACATATTTTTGGTTATTCGGGTGTTCTAAACTATAAGAAATTATTTATAAGATAATGATAGTCATTTTATCATATGAAATAAGCAGAGTTGTAAAAGTAGCTTTTAAATACTTTCTATAGTAGTCAATTGGCAACTGAAGCCAAAATCTACATTTCAAAAATTAGCCAATGGCTACTATACTATACTATATGTTTTGACTACTGGCTATGGACCAGTAGATTAACAACTCTGGAAATAAGTACATAAATTCTGTCAAAGCAGAATCAAATCAATAATTCAAATGGATTTAACTCTTGACTTTTCTTTAAAATTTTCTGTAAAATTATTTGATCATAAATTCAAATGTTATTGTTAACATTTCAATGAAAAATTATTTCTCAATTTCACTTGATTTCTTTTATTATTACTAAATCAAAAGAATATAAACAAATCAAGTTAATAAAAATCTCTGAAATTCATTAAAATTTTATACTTTTATCCGCATTCTAGCGAAAACTCTATCGAGACAAGACAAAAGTTCTTTTTTCTCACAATTAACTAATTAATTTTATCGATTTTCTGCTTGTTCAGTCATCTGCTTTTGTCTTTTAAGGAGTATCACTACATATTCTCTAATTTCATTCGCCATAATTCTGTTTCTATTTATCACAAATGAAATATGATTCTCTTTACTATCGACTGGTTGCTATGTGTTTAGATTATCAGTCGATTATTAAGTCCTTGGTGAGCATACTAACATATCAATTAATAAAATACAAATAGCTTGCGTTGTTCCTTTTCTAATTAACATATTTATCTCTTTCACACAAGCTTTGAAGCCATTTTAATAAGCATTAGTACAATTTAGAGACTTAACAAACCACAAAATTGCGTTCATTTTCTGCGTATATGTTTGCTATTGGATAAATCTCTTTTGCTTAAAAATCTGACGCTAAGAGACAAGTAACAAAAAAAAGAAAAGAAAAAGAAAATTGTCTTCTTGTTGTCGATATGAAAAATCGAAAAAGAACGAGGAAAGAAAAGAAATTTTTCCTCGCATCTTAAAGCTTAACGTTTCGTTCATTCGTCGTTTAGACTGAAAGTGAGAGTTAGGGAAAAAAAAGTTTTTTTGACTTTAAAAAATGATCTCACGCTCGCACATCAATTTAAATTGCTGCTCGTTATTTTTGCCACCTCGACAGAAGAAAATTACGCGTCTGAGAGTGAAATGTGAAGGAAATAAATTCTCAGGCACAGCGCTTTCTTGTTGATAATTATTGTGAAATTATTTATGTTTTTCATTGAGCTCGCAAGCAAGGTGCCTTTTTTCTATACACTCGAGGTGAAATTATGTATATCAATCAATCGATTTTCATTACCACCCCGCGACTGACTGCTTCAATACGTCTCTTTCATATCAATCATTATAATTGACGATATGATTCACTTTTACATCAACTTGATGATGTATTGAATATAAATTGAATTTATTTCTTTTGATAAATGATCATACATGCACTAAAATCATTGTTGACAAATGAAGGCTTTGAAAATTCATAAAAAATTTTCTAAGAAATATTTTTGTTATTGTTTGAAATGTAAACATCAAAAATTTCATTTGAAAGAATTTTAATGATATAAAATCGATAAAAGTCTTTTTTCTAGGAAGTAAATAATGAACTTTCTTTTTAATAACTTGAAAATTGATTAAATTTAACTCTTTTTGATTTCATAAAAAAGCTTTAAAAAATACTTTTCAATCCTTTGTAAAAATTATTTAAAAGAAAAATTTTCTTTAATTAACAAAACTTCTGCATGAATGAATAAGCAATAAATAATTTTTTTTTAACCAAAAAAACTCTCTATTTAACAAATTTTCATTCTGATTGTGCTGATTACAAAGTTAATTTAACAATCATCATAATGATATCAAAATTATGTGTATTCTGTTACAAACAACATAATGAAATGAAATGAATC
>JACWBX010002258.1:0-11474 GCA_014622435.1 Polypedilum pembai | reverse complement strand
ATCCTACCAAAAACTGTAAAAACCTACGAAAAACTTCGTTTTTCTACTATTTACTACGATTTTATACTTTTTTCTGCGAAAATCTTCGAAAAACGGCGAAATGCAACGAAATACTGTAATTTTCTACGAAAAGCTACGAAAATTGAGAGTTCTCACCCCTTGGAAAAAATTTTAACAAAGATTTTTTAAATTAATTTTCATCAATGTAGTGAATTTTATAACATAATTGCTGAGAAATTTCAACACAAAGTTGACATTTTTTTGTTTATATTTTTTATGCAAAATTTTAAATCGAGAATTCTTAAGTCAGACGTACTGCTACCTATGACACTAATCTGTAACGCCAGTGCTAGCGAAGCTCGTACTTCTTATATGACTCGAGCATATTGGTTGAGTGAGTTATTTTTGTCACTTTCGTCATTTTTCGTCATTTTATTCATTGTTTGCAAACAAACAAAGTTTTCGATGCAATTTTTTTGTCAATTTCTAAGCTTCTATTGTAGTAGAAACGCTTCAGTAATGTTTTCAATTGATATTTTTAGTGAAATGAAACGTTTCCATTATGAAACAAAAGAGAAATTCCAAATTTTAGAAAATATTTTTTGTATCATTAGCTCGTTAGCTCGTTTCGTCATTTTCTTGCTTCTTTTCGTTTCTTTCGTTGTTTTGCATCTTTCGTTGAAGCTCTTTTCCCCCTGTTATTTTCTATAAGTCTCTTAAACGTGATTTCACACTGAGAAAAAAAACTTTTGTTAAATAATGTACGAAAATAGTAAGGTTTATTTAGCTACTTAGGCTGACTCTTGCAAAAAAAAGAAGAACGATATAATAATATAATAATAACTTGTTATTATCAATCGAAATTTCAAATCCGCGTTCTCGAAAATCATTTTCGTGAAGAAAATTAATTTATTAATGTTTTAAAGTGAAATACTATAAAATGAAGTCTGTTACATAAGCAAAACAATATCTACAACTTCAAGAAATTCAATTAAACAATAAGAATTAAATTTTTTTAACATTTCTTTTAACAAATTTTCGAAAACTCGTAGTTGCATACCGCTAGACTTTCGGAATTCCCTAACGGTCTGATTGATAATACCAAGATTGGCACAAACTTCATGCTAGTTAAATAAATTTTTTATTTAATATTTTGAGTTTTCTGTGCAATATTTAAATAAAAGAAAGTCCCTAAATCATAAAATAAAGATAGCTTAATATGTGAATCATCAATAAATCGCGTGTGAATCAATGAAGTGGATCGACATGAACCCATAATTTTTTTTGTTGATGATTCATTCTAACCTTTTCAACGAGATATAGAGCTTCTTTAAGACTTTTCTTTCTCGAGTTATTAGGGAATGGACAGATTAATGAAAGAACAAAATTGATAAACAAGCAATTTTTTCAGGAAAATGCGCTAAAAGTTATAAATTTTTTAAAAATACTTAAAAAGATGTTTATTTTACTATTTTACAACAGGTCAAAATGATTCAAATGAAGAAGAAATAGATTTAAAATTTCTTGACAATTCAAATTTACAAGATGATATTCATATGGAAAGAAAAAAACGAAGTATTCAACAGTATCAACAAATTTCACCATATCAGCAGCAATTACAAAGACATCATCGACAAAGACAGCAACTGCAATATGAACAATATCAAAAGGAAATTCGCGATCGAGAAATACGAGAAAAGCTACGAAGAACAAACTCGAACGTCCGGGATTCACGACAATATCACGCTATGATGCAACAACCATTACAGCAGCAACAATACAATAACAATATGTATCATTATCAGCATCATTATCAAAATACTATGCATAGTGTGCAGCAGAAGAATTCGGATGAAAATAAAGAATATACCATTGAAGTATTAGTAGCTGTAGATAAAAAAATGCAAGAATATCACGGCAAGAATCTTAAAAATTATGTACTGACACTAATGTCAGTGGTGAGTCATTTTTAATATTATTTAAAAACATTATTTTATAAAATATATGTGAAACACATTCTCTGTTTTTAAATACTTTCTCTACTAATCTATTCAAATACAAAACGTTAAGTTAAAATAACTTGGTTTTCTTTCAATTTTGTCTCAGAAGGATTTATTTTACAAGAAAAATTAAAATAATGAAGTTATCTTAGTTTAAGACAAGAAACAACGGCCGTACAAGAAAAAACAAGATTTGATAGTTTAATTTATATTATATACTATTTTCTTCCACCTCTTTTTTCGTCGTTATTCATTCTTTCACTTGTCTTTGCATTTATTTCACTCCCTTTCTCTGTTTAACAGGTATCAAGTATTTATACTGACGCTAGTATTGGAAACTCCATAAAAATTGCCGTAGTACATATAATGTATATTGAACAAGATTTAGTTCCAGATGCAAGTTTTGGTAACGGTAAGTTCTTTTACAATTTTTTTATTTGAATGACTTTCATTCATTAATATAATTTATTATTTACACTAAAATATTACTGGTAGTTTATCAAAAGAAAGAATGTTAATTTTGATATTTTAAAAAAATTACACCTAAAAAACTAAAGAATAAACTAAATTGCATCATACACACAAAGAAGTAATAAATGGTTAAGCGCATTCGTTTTACGATAATGATCATGTAAGAAATGAAATTAAAAATCGCAATCAAATGCACACTTTGAAAGATGTAGCAGCATTATCATGCATTTAACATTTTCTTAATGCGATTTTCGTGATGATTTTTATCGCATTGCATGCTGACTGCCTTCATTACTGTCATTAAAAATGCAAAAAAAAAATTTTTCTCTCTCTCCATATGTCCTCGCTTATAATTAAATATTTCTCTCTCTGTCATTTATTTAGGTGTGGGTGTCTCCGCATCAGGAATGCTCGTTGAGTTTTGCCGTCTAAAGCACACTCATGACTATCAGCACGATACGGCATTGCTTTTAACTAGGTGAGAATTGTCCATCAAACCTATATCTTTATTTTATTGTGCTAAATAAAGTGAAATAAATTCAAAAAAATTTAATTTAATTTCCAACTCGTTTGCATTTTTATCGCTATCATATAAAGTTCTTCTGTTATTCCAAAAATGCTGAACGACTAATATGAAAAACTTATTCTATTGGCTTATGTTCTCATGAATTATTCAATAGTCAATACAACGAACTGAAGACAAATTTTTTCCTATAAAATTTTTTATTATCAATCAGTTTCTCGAAAAGCTTTTTCTCTCTTTACAATTATGTATTTGTTTATTGACTTAAACTTTATTTTTCCTGATCATTATATAAAAACTATTTCAAAACTGTCCAAAGTTTTATAAATTTGTATGTATGTGCTTATAAAACTATTTCTACAATTTTGCTTTTATCTTATTGATACAGGGAACAAATTTGCCGGGTTGCTAATCAAAAGAAATGTGATACACTAGGTTTAGCTGAATTAGGTACAATGTGCAAACCAAACTCATGCGCCATTGTTCAAGATAATGGCCTGTCTGCCGCCTTTACAATCGCTCATGAATTGGGACACGTGTAAGTATTAAACATTAATGTTTTCATTAAATAAACCAAAAACAGACACAACAGCAAGCAAAAAGTGAAGAATGAAAAAACAATTTTGCCGAAAATAGATTCACTCGTGTAGATACTCTTTAAATAGTTTATTAGGTCATTTGTTATGAGATGTGATCATATTTCTTTCGTCTCACTTCAATGTTTGATTGAATTTTTTTTTATTATAATCGTTACGATATCCTTCTCAATGTATGTTTACATGTAATTGAGACCAACATCAACGCTATGCTCAATTATCATGATAATTTAATCAGTCAATAAAACGTCACGCATTTAATAATCATTTTGTCAATCAAGTTATTTAAAGAGAGAGGCGACAATTACAAAGTTTTGACTGACAACCGTTGATAATTTGTAAAGGTCGAAATGTTGCAACAAGATTTACGAAAATCTAAATCTAAAGTTTTTCATCATTATGTTATCACAAAATTGTTCATAAATAATTTAATTATGACTAGTAATGTGTTTAGGCATTAGATTCATAAAAATGGCATTTATATAATAACTTTATAGTCTATTATCTGCCATCAATATAAAAAAAATTGTTACAAAGTTTATATCTAATGAACTTTTTAACTTTAATGTTAATACAATCGTAAATCATCAAATTATTTAATGAAAAACGTCGATTTTTAGAACACTATAGAAAACTATTCACCTTTATTAAGCAATTATTGAAAATTACAGTAATAAAATTTGTTTACTAATTTTATATATCCTAGGTTAAATATGCCACACGATGATGATAAAAAATGCGAGAAGTTTAGAGGGAACGGTACTCATAAACAAAACATCATGTCTCGCATGTTGGACCACAATACTCACCCATGGTCTTGGTCAAATTGTTCAAGACATTTTGCAACAGAATTTTTAGAGTAAGTATCTTAAAGTTTAAGAGATTTGAATATATTCAATAATAACGTTAATTTACTTAACTAATAATAAATATGAATAAAAAAATATCATGAGAAAATCACTGTTTCTACATTGATTAATTAACTGATCATTGTGCGCAATTCATTCTTAGTAATGACCCTAAACTGCTGCTACACATATGGCGTGTGTACATATGATTTACAATTTCATGGACATTTAGTAGATCGTTTCATGCTTTGTTACAAAATTAACTATCTTTACTTCTATTTCTAGAAGCTCATACATGCAAAAAGTGATCAAATTGTTGATTGTTATTTTTTTCATTTCTGTACAATGGAGTTGAACTTAAAATTCAAACGATTCATGTGAGAAAATTAAAAATCTTTCATTAATTGTACCTTGGTAGTTTCACTCGAAATTTTGGCCGATGGAATTTTCAATTTTAAATGTGTTTTCACACCCCTTTTCGAAAAAAATGTGTTTTCGAAATTTTCGAAAAAAATTTTTGAAACAAAAACAAAATAATTCAAGTTTTATACAGAAATTCTGTGAAATAAAGCCTGTATTAGTTTAGTAATAACTTCTTTTATATCGAGGAACATTGATATTCGGCTAAATGGTGTTATTTAAGGGCAATTCTCTGAATAAAGAAAATCAAAAAATCGCATTTTACAATTCTTCTTCTACTTGTTTTTGTTCGAAAAAATTTCGATTTCAATTTTTCACTAATATTTCATATTTCTCTCAATGAATTGCATTCTACATAGATCTAACAGTTATAAATAGTACTTTTAAAAGAAAATTATGA
This sequence comes from Polypedilum pembai, assembly GCA_014622435.1. NCBI lineage: Eukaryota > Metazoa > Arthropoda > Insecta > Diptera > Chironomidae > Polypedilum > Polypedilum pembai. The sequence goes on along the minus strand of JACWBX010002258.1, from coordinate 6,216 downwards.
AGAAATAACAATCAAAAACTCAGAAAAAGGGCAATTCTCTGAATAAATTTGTCTACAAAAATCTCTACTTTTTCGATTTTCTTTCTTATTATTTATTTTTACTCATCTAAACTCGATTAAAAATATGTCAAAACGATAAATACATACAATTTAGCTAAAAATTGAATTTTGAAAAGCGTTTATCCCTAACAAAAATATTTTTTTCTAACCTATTTTTGCAAAATTTGACTTTATTTCTCACTAAAATCACTAAGAAAATGGTTTTTTTCAACTAGAATCGATAACAGACACTTTAGAGTACTCCTTGTTGCTTAACATACTCGTTTTCTGGTAGAAAACATCGTCAATCCCTAACACAAATTGGAATTTGTAGAAAAAAAGAGTTGGAGAGTTTTAAAAACTTTGAAAGAATTGTTGACGAAATCTTGAAAATCGTTTCTACTGCTATTTAGCTTGTTATTCTTCATTATATATCTTTAGTAACTATTCTTTTACTTGAATACACTTATCAGAACAGCTTAGATTACAGATAAATCAAAAAATTCATGAAATCATTCAGTCAAAAACTAAATTTTGAATTTTTGCGCAAAAACAAGTAGAGAAAAATTACAATGTGCTTTTTTCGACTTTCTTTATTCAGAGAATTGCCCGTAATGAGTAATTAAAACAGAGTTGTTATATAGACGGTCTATAACGTCTATTTGAATATTTACAAAAAATTCCGCTATGAAAATTGTAGATGGCACTTAGATCGTTTTGAAGCGCCATCTACAATTTCCATAGCGGATTTTTTTGTAAATACTCACATAGACAAATATAGACTATATAGACCGTCTATGTAACAACTCTGAATCAAAATCATAAGTGCTCAATCTAAATTTAATAATCATGATTTAAAACAGTAAACATTTCGTGTCTAGCAAATGTATTTGCATCAAATCTTTTAAGACCTTTTTATTTATTCTACTCAATCGTTGCTTTTACTTTTTATTCTGTTTTAGTCCGTATATAACTTTATGTCCATGAAGTTCATTAATGAACAGAACGTGCCTTGAATAATTCACAAACAATTATGACACACAGAACGACAACAATGACATTCTGTGTAATTTTAATAAAATACATTGCAAATGATAATAACAAAAAGGAATAAATAGGCGACACTGTGCAAGATATATACACGTATCAAACATATATGCATAGGGTAGAGTTTTACAAATAAAATATTTTTATTTATACAATGGGACACATTTTGAGAATAATGATTTACAATAAACGATAATAACTCTTGGTTGTTCGTGTATTACATAGTTTAAGTTTGATCAATTACATATTGTGTCAAAGTGTCAATGTACGGATAGAATTAAAGATTTTTTATTCATCATTTTTGTATTAAAATATTCGCAAAAAATCTTTTCACTTCGAAAAGAATTTATGAGTAAGCAACGTCTTCAGAAGCCCTTAATTTATCGCTTATTATGAATCACGCACACGATTTTCGTTCATTTATAAAAATGACTATAAAGATGATGATGATACTGATATAAAAGAAAGTGCCCAAACAACATTCTTGTTTGTCATTTTTTGTTTGGATTGTATTTTTTCAATTACCTTTGCTGCTGTGCTACAGTTCAGTTACTTTATACAATCATTCACATTTGTGTTCAAATGCGAATAAAAACGAATGAATACATTGTCATGTATGAGTGAGATTAAAATAATAAATTTTGAAGTCAATAATAAATAAATAAAAATTGCATACGTTAATTTTTCTCATTTATAATTAACAGTCGTGAGCAGAGCTCCTGTTTGTTAGATAAACCACATCGAAACATGATTGAAAAGTCAGGTAACACAATGTTAGCGGGCGAAAAATTTAGTGATGATGAACAATGCCAGCTAGTTTTTGGACCTGGTGCAACAATTTGTACATACATGCCAAAATGCAGTAGACTGTGGTGTAGTCAAAGTAATCAGGAGGATCATGGTTGTCGAACACAGCATATGCCATGGGCTGATGGTACAACATGTGGTGAGGATAAATGGTGTCAGAAAGGCGAGTGCGTAACTCGTAATCGATCAGCGTTAGCACCTATTCATGGAGGATGGGGTTCATGGAGCGAGTAAGTAATTTAATAAATTAAATATTGAGCATTCAATATTTTATTGATTCATACAATTATGCAACAAACTATATGTTATGTCATAATATTATTATTTATTATCATAATTATATTGTACTTTAATATTAAATAATCGTAAAAAACTTTATAAATTAGATTTGGCGAATGTTCACGATCTTGTGGTGGAGGTGTGCAATCAGCAGTTCGAAAATGTGATAATCCTTCTCCGGCAAATGGCGGTGGGTTTTGCGTTGGTCAAAAAATTCAACATCGTTCATGTAACACACATGACTGCCCCGATGATTCTCTTGATTTTAGAGCAGAACAATGTAGTCGCTTTGATAAAAATAAATTTAATTTGGAGCTTTTAAAAGATGCTAAATGGCTGCCAAAATACGGATTACCCGAAAAAGATGAATGTAAATTGTTTTGTCGATTGGAAGAGACGTCATCGTATTTTGAGTTGGCACCGCGAGTTATTGATGGAACGCCATGCGCATACAACTCATTCGATAAATGCATCAACGGTGCCTGTATTCCAGCGGGATGTGACAATGAACTTTATTCAACTGCCGAAGTCGACATGTGTGGCGTGTGCAAAGGTAGAAATGAAACTTGTGAGAGCTATTATGGGAACCTTACTCATTATCAGTTTCGTGAGAAAGCAAATTATCACAATAGTTATTTCATTTTTCCTGTTGCCACAATTCCAAAAGGTGCCACAAACATTGAAATCATTCAAGCTGGTCTTGATGATGATCGTAACTATATTGCATTGAAGGATGATCAAAATAATTATATTCTAAATAATTTGCATCATGTAGAAATAAGTCAGAAAAAAATTTACTATGGTGGTGTTGTGTTAGAATATAATGGCGGTAAGAGCTCTTTTGAACGTGTAAATTCAACATATGCAATGCAATTGAAACGTGAATTAAAAGTTGAAATTCTTTCATTTTCCTGGCCCGAACTTATTGAAGACTATGTCATTAAATTTTCATATACGCGCTCCGATCCCGAAAAAATTGTTCTCACAAATCACATCACAACTAATTATAATGATAATTATATTCAACAACAGCCACCAAAAAAACAATACGTTTGGCAAATGCAAGATTGGACTGACTGTAGTAATTTATGTCAGGGAAAGCAAATACGCAAAGCATCATGTGTTGAAATGAGTTCGAAAGTTGTTGTATTGGACAGTTACTGTCGTAGCAGTGCGAAGCCTTTCGATGATTATCGTGAATGCAATGTTGATTGTCGTTTGGGATGGGAAATTTTCAAATCTGAATGTTCTGTAAACTGCGGTGATGGCAATCGTACAATTCAAACTGAATGTGTACAACGTTATGATCGTAATGATCAACAATCAAAGATTGTAGATAAGCACCATTGTCCGCATCGACATGAAACAACAATGTTTGAACCATGTTCAATGGCCTGCAATGAAGTGTTGTGGTTCTATAGTGAATGGAGTCCGGTAAGACTTTTTTTCAATTTCGTTTTGAATTTGAATATATTTTTAATTTGTTATGTCTTCCTATACATATAAAATATGATGATAACTTACATGCAGTGTTCTCGATCATGCGGTGGAGGCAAACAGAATCGAACTTATATGTGCTTATCGGATCCGGTTCATCGTCGACCTGTCAATGAGAAATATTGTAGTCACCTGCGTCGTGAAGAGCTCGTAAGATACTGCAATCAAGATGTTAGTTGCGCAGAGTGGGCGTATGGAGACACTTCTCCCGTAAGTTATATATTTTATATTGATTTTCTATTAAATAAACATTGATGAATGAATTTGTTGGAAAGAGGTCGCTAAATTGAATGAAAAACAAACATTTATATATCAATACTGATCTTTTCTTGTCTTGGCTTTTAAAAATTGAAGTTTGAAAAACATACAAATTAATTCTCAATATGTTTTAATTTGCTTTATAAAATTCGCAAATAATTTGTCTTTTGTTTAAAATTCACTCATTTTTTTGATACTCTAATAATAATTTCATGGATAATTTCTTAAGATGTTTCATTTTCATACTTTAAATTTTACCTTTAATTGGCGAATATTAAATTTATTTTTTCGTTATAAATTGAAGCATCTTGAGTAGTTCCTAATTTTAGTCTAACTACTCAACTTCATAATTACATTAATTGTGTTCTGTCTAGTGTTCCGTAACCTGTGGAACAGGTCAGCAAACGACCGTTATTTATTGCAAACAAAATAATGAAATTGTAAATCCCTCGCTCTGTGCAAGTCCACAACCAAGAGAAATTATAAAATCATGCACCATGCCAAAATGTGATTCTGTAAGTAATCAAAAGTTATTTCTTTTCATCTCTCATTTATTGTATACAAGCACATTTCTACAATATAATAGTTATTTTACTTTATGTGGTAAAACATAAGAATTAAGGTAAAATTCAAAAGTTGAATTGCTGCCTTATTAGAAAACGTAAAGAAACCGCTTAATTCTTTGATTCATTGCACGCTTCTTCCTTCTTATGCTCTTTCTGCTTTTTTATCTTACATCAATGAATTCTTTGCATATCTTATGACATGAATTCTGGACATAAATGATTGAACGTTTTTTTGTTTTGAATCTTTTTAATTAATTTTTACTTCATTTATTAAGCCTTTATTTGTCTACCGATCTATCTTTTTATGTTACAAATATAATTTAAAGAAATTGATAAAATTCCATACTTAATTCGAGGGAGTGAAAGCTTTTATGAAAGAAAATTTTTATAAAAAATTTCGGAAGTTTACGAAGGATTTAGAATGATTACTAGGGTTTGGCATTATGCAAATAAGAAGAAGATTCTTAAGATATAAGATCTTCTTCTTATTTATTTTTATATTGAAAAATCAAGAAAAAAAAAAGTTATGCGCATAATTCTTTTTCTTATCTGCATAATGCCGAACCCTAAAGATTTCAATTCAAAGTGTAAACAAAAACAAAAATTCAGAAATTTATTTTTTTCTAAACGTTAACTGAAAAAAACTTAAAATCATAAAGAGCAATTCCATGAGTGATAAATTTCTACAAAAAAATCTACTATTTCATTTTTCTCATTAATTATCGGTCAAAACTCACTCAAAATAGGTTTCAAATGTGTCAAAACGATGAATTCATCATGCAGACCATTTTTTAAAACTTAAAATCCTTTGATTTAACTAAAAACTGATTTTTGAATAGCGTCACTTACGCACAAAAAATACTCTTTTTGTTACATTTTTGCAAAATTTGGCTTAATTTCACAATAAAAACTTTCAAAAAATGGTTTTTAGGCAATTAGAGACATTTTAACATCTTCTATACAGTGATTTGTAGCTTTAAATAAACGATTTCTAGGAGAAAACAGCGTCACTTACGCACAAAGATTGGATTTTTGTAGAAATTGAAAGCGTTTGTAGAATTCAAAATTTTTGAAGCTTTTTGTTTACAAAAACTTCAAATTCATTTTTAACACAATTAAAACTCTTATTTTATCTTATTATATTTGCAAAACTCAATTTATAAAGTAAAGTAATTTAGTAGTTTAGAATTAATTGGAAATAATGTAAGATATCAGAAAATAATTGAAATTGAATTTAAAGTTCAAATTTTTGGATAAAAACAAGTAGAGAAAGAATTACGAAACACATTTCTTCGAGTTTCGCTCACTCGTGGAATTGTCCTGAATATATCAGGGAGTTAAAAAAAATGAGTCACTTTTGGGTCATCATGCTTGAAGCATTCGTTCTCGAAAACTATTCGGCCAATTGACAAATGGTAAAAAGTATAATATTTGTCATTTATAGGAGAAGTTTTTAAGATACTTTAAGTTTCGATAACATTGAGTTTTCTATTTTTAATTCCATTCCGAAAAATGTATTGAAAATCAAAATTTTCGACTCAGAAATTCAAGTGGATTTTTCTACATTGTTTTACATCAGTAAAAATTATATTATACACTGTAAATTAAGTTTATTTCAAGTACTTTAAGAATCAGTTCTTAAAATTTGAATATCTTTTGTAGTTAAGAAACAATGAGCGAACAAAATTTTTATTGCAAAAATAAAGACATTTTTTAAAATGCT
>JACWBX010002257.1:0-19215 GCA_014622435.1 Polypedilum pembai | reverse complement strand
TGTCTTACTATTGTAAAATTTTGTTATACTTATTACGATGCTGATGATGTTCCATTTACAACATGCTACCATTTTATAGTTTATATGCAATTTTATTTTATTCTCTCTCTTTCTCATGGTGTTTGGTATGTTTTATGCTTATGCGACTAGAAATATGATAAAAAGCAACATAAAATGTTTTTGTTTTTCTCACCCTTAAGTTTTGAGTTTGTTCATACTAATTATTACAGATGCTTCTATTGTTTGGTAGCAAAAAAAATTAAAAACTTTTTCTAACTTTGTTCCAGGCGTAGACAAACGTTGCTCTTTTTGTTCACATTTACTCTTTTTGTTGTGTGTCCACGCCTGGACTTTATTTAAATTTAATTTTCTAAAGTAATTTCTTTAAGACAGAAAATTCACTAAACTTTACTTCCTTATGCTTTAAGGCATGAAATTACCACGAAATTAATCCTAATATATTCACGTTCAACCTTCATTCAAACTTTTTCACAACCGCTATTAAAAACTACCATTATAATAAAGACTTCAGCCAGTCATCACTATAATAATCATAATTGAACCAAAAAACACATTTGTATGTCTGACTTTAACTTTCATTCAAACAAAAAAACGGCAACAAACTTTTTTTGCAGACAAAAAAATGAGAATTTTATAAATATTGACAGACAAATGTGACCTGATAAATGAGAGTTGAATAGAATTGTCCTGTTTGTTGAGTTTATTAACATTAAAATTGTTTATTTCAATTTACCGAGTAGCAGGAGAAGACAACAAATGAAAGCTAGACGCCAATGGAGGAGGAGACAAAGTTGAGTGTATCAACAGCCCGCATAATCATACAAATTACACATTAATTTTTATGGAACAAAGGCATGCAAAAAAAATGTAATTGTCGAGAGAGAGAGAGTGAGTGGCGAGTAAATTAATTGAATTAGAGCACATACACACAAACTTTAATTTTCCATTTTCATTTACTCTCTTTCACTTGCTATGCCAGACCAAACAAGTCTTTTCCATTTACTAGTCACAAATTTTCTCTTATTTTTTTTACACATGACATCGCTGTGCAAATAACATGCAAAAAAAATTCTCACTGACAATGCATAAAAGGGTCTTTCTCTCTCTTTTTTGATGAATATGATGAATACATTTTTCTACAATGTACATCAGATGATTTTACGATGACGAGAATGAGCTTATAATTGAGAAATAATTGTAAGGGTTGAAATAATGATTATTATAATGAAATTTAGGAAATCTGTAAAAGAAAAAGCTTTATCAAAAAAAAATTATTCCATGTATGTGTCATGCAAATTTAGTACTAAATTTAGCCGCTCCCAAAAAGCTATCGTATAACTAGAAATTTTTACACAAAATCTAATGTACGTGCTTTATTTACATAATTTTATTTTTGCTCTTGCTCTACATGCGAATACTAACGATGAAAAATGTCATAAATCAATTCGGGAATATTCAGCATACATGCATGCCATGATATGAATCAGTATCATTATTCTCACACAGTTGAGTTTCATATTTTTTTTAAAATCTTTTTATTTTGCAAAATAGACAAGTTTTTCTCTCTCTCTATTGCTTGTATCATAAAGTGCAAGGAAAAATAACTTTATCAAAAAACAAACTAAAAAGAGACTTAACGAATTTTCAAAATTCAAATGATTTCTAAAATTCGTGATTCTATGTTACCATACTTTTTAAAATTTTCAAACAGTCAAACTTAACTACCAAGCAGAGTTGTAAAAGTAGAATCTATTTTGTAACTTTTACCTACTTTCTACAGTAGATTCTGATCTCAGTAGCCAAAAGCTACTTTCTAGAATGTAGCCAAATGGCTACAGTTGATTTCTGCTATTGGCTACGGACCAGTAGCTTAACAATTCTAGTACCAAGCTAAAAGCAATCAAAAATACTTCTTGATAATTTTCATAAAAATTTTTGATTTCAAATAATTATTTAGTTTACATTCACAAAAGTTGTTTCCCCTTGATAAAGTGTAATAATCGTCAGCTGTCTGTAAACTTCTTTTTTTTTTGAAGATTTTCCGCTTGCATCAGCAATGCCATTCTGAGGGATTGGAGAGTACTTAAAGAAATCGATTGCCCATTAAAAGGAGAAAGGTGAATGAGAGAGAAAAAAAAGAAGGAAGGATTGAATCAATATTCACAATGTCAGCAGCTTTTTGACTTTCTTTTAAAAAGGAGGGACATTGAAGCATTCAAATGTAGATTTAGAGGAAACATGAGGGTTCTTTAACTAGTTTGTGATGACAATTTAAATATAGAGTAAAAGAGAATTGGGTCAATTTTGAATTTTTATTATTTAGCATGTCAGAAGCAATGCTTGTTTTATCTAAAATCTCATAACTGGCAAAGTTCATTTTGAAAAACATTTAAAATACTGTAAAAATTTACATTTGCTCCACCACGAATGTAGAATTTTTCATTATTTCACCTTCTCATTACATTCACAAAGTACATAAAAATTTTATGCATTCATACACTGCCATCATATCCAATTTCTAACGAGAGAGAGAGAGAAAAAAAATTGTTATAAAACGAGTTCTTAATCAAATTTACATTTTTTCAAATATCTCTCGTTTTTAATATTTTTAACATTCACTCTCTGAAGGAGCTGAAACTCATGAGAATTCTAACTTTTTTAATATAAAATGTGATGTGACATTCAAACATGTATGTAAGTCAATTAATGTCATCTAAACACACGCATAAAGAATATTTTCAGCTAAAAAGAGTTTCAACTCCCACACATACTTTTTCTAACTTCAATTTCCAATTTTTTAACCTACAGTTATAATCATTTGCGGTGATAATTGAGATATGAAGGTGCATGTTAGCAGCTGCAACTATCAAAAATTCCATTTCACCAGACAGATAGTAACAGAATGAGATAGCGTTAGTTTTTGGCTGAACGAAGTGCATTCATGATAATTTTATTAATTTTTCATAACAAACACCAGCGAGAGTGCATAAAAATTGCAATTTTTACTCATGCAACTGTCAATGCTTGTTAAATTTCCAATTCAACCTTCAATAGACAGACACAAAAAAGCAATGGAATGAATTACAACACACAGAACAATTTCATGTTGCAGATATCTGATACTGATGATTATTAAAATAAGGACATGGAAATAAATGGAGAAAAATATTTTATGATTTATGATTTCCATTTTTCATATTCATATTCATGACTTTTGCAGAATATTTTTTTTCTCTGTTTCTGAACAATGAAAACGCGAGAAAAAGGACGAAAAAAAAATTTGTTTGTTTAAAAGTATGAGGAGGAAAAATTGTGATTGTGTTTTTCCTACCGTGCCATTTGATTTTTCTTTCAGCATATACATAATAAAATAGGGACATCAACTGTGGAAGTAAAAATGTTTTCGCTGTTAAATTAATTAAAAAATAACATTATTGAAAGCGTCTGTGCTCACACCATAACGTGCACTATGATATGCAATGTTTGTTGATATATTGAGTTGAGTTGAGAACTGCACAACGCAAACTGTTGACTGAATTAAATTTTGAAAATTGATATTATGCCAGGAGAGTGAAATAGAGAAAAAAACATTTTGTTGAAATTGAAAAATGAAAGAGTTTGAAGCAAAATTAAATTCTATTGTAAAAATCTTCCTCTTAAAAATCTCATCATTAATTGGCACAAAACATAAATTCCAAAAACCTCAAAATTGACAGGAAAATCTTTGATTAAATCTGTCAAATTTCCAAAGCCCACAAATACACACACACATAAGAGATATCAAACGTGCATGTCGACTGTCACCGCTTTTTAAATAAAGTTATAAACATGAAAAACAAAAAAGCTCGCTTTGGGTAAATTCCAAAAAAAAAAGTTGCTCGATTTCAATGAATTAATATTGATTATAGCTCGCGGTAAACAATCTTTCGACAAACATGCATACACAAACTGTCATGAATGGAAAATTTGACTATTGTAAAATGTCTGAACTGAGTATGAAAATGAAAAAATGAACAATGATGTGTATTAATTTGATTGAGTTAAACAATGGAAAAAACAAATGTTTGAAATACGATACAGAGAACTGCAATTGATGGCAGAGTCAAAAATTGATGAGATATTAATGAAATTTGCCTCTATATGTTTCTATATGTCAGTCTTTCTCGCTTTCTATCTGCTGAAATGTGAGATAGAAAAAGTTTTATTTTTATTGATGCTAAATAAATTTTATCTCTTTTCTCTGTGGCATGCAACATACTAAGTCATTTCCTGACACTTTTGTGGAGTTTTAAAAACACAGGAAGATGAAAACTTTGTTTATGTTATTCAATAGGGGAATGATGAGCTTGAGGGAATTGATTAAAATTTTATAAGAGAAAATTTTAAATGTTTTATTCAAGAAATAATAGAAAAAGAATTAAAGAAGAAAGGTAAAGGATTATCAGTTTCGGTTCTTTTATTTTCAACTACAAAATTTTTTGTCACTACAAAAAGTCTTAAAATTTTCATCATTTATACTTTGGTTGGTTTTTCTTACTGAATTGGTTTCTTAATTTTAAAAAAGTTTGTTTAGAGTTTTTTAAAATCTTAAAAATTATGTTATTCACAAATTTTCCCCCTTGTTCTAACTTAAACTTCAAGTATTTCATAAATTATTCCTGAAAGCCACTACATTGCACCATCTTATACCAAAAAAGAAAAACTAATGTCAAGTTGGTAAAAAATATATAAAATTGCTCTTGAAAAAGAAAGAAAGCTAAAGAAAATTTGTCAAAAAAGAAAAAGAAAAACTCTTTCAGCCACAACTTCTTACTTCATTCATTATTAATAATGTTTACACTAAAATAAAGTTATATATATTTTTTAAAAACATTTTTCATTTGAAACTGTTGGGTTTTCTTTCATTTTATGATGCAAGAGTTTTGCAGTTAGTTGTTCTGCACAGTTTGACTTTGTTCTTCTTTCATGGTTTAATGGGTCTTCATAGTGAATGATATCATTCAAGATGAATAGAGGTTAAGAGGTATTGAGATATAAAGAAACAGTTTGAGCGCAATTTTCTCAACTTTCATCTTCAGAATTCTTCGAAATTGCGCTAAAGAATTGAACTTATTCAGCAGTAAGCAGCAGTAGACTATCATTATTATTGCATTCATATCACTATCTCTTTCATATTGCAATTTATGTGACAACTAACGACTGCTATTGTGGCTGAATTTTTCATGACTTTATGTGATGCTTTTTTACTTTAGCAGCAGCAATAGCAGTAATGTGAATAAAAAGAAAAAAATGTAATGCAATTTTTATTTTTATTTGCTACTTCTTGCTTCTTTATCGTTGCACTCGTTCTTCAACACTTTTTATTTCTTGCACCTCTCGAGAAGTTTTTTATTCTGCTGCTGCTGTTAGTGAATGCATTAAAGAAAAAGAAATAATGAAGTAATATATTCATTTTTATTGTAGTTCTATAACTGTCTTCCTTACTTACTTATATCATTTCTTTCTTCTTGTAAAATAAACTCGAGTGCTGAAAATTTCAAGTCTCCATTGTTTCTTAATCTATAATGATGATGACTATCACATTTTTTCAGGTGCTAAATGAACAAAAAAAAAAATAAAGACGAAGCTTCGTGTTAATTTGTTGAATTTCAAATACACAAAAACAGAAAATTCACAAGGCATAATTGAGCATTGTTTTTGATCACATTATTTTTTGCGTGTGTTTCTCACTCTATCTTTCTCTCTCAGTACAACATATAATACATTTATGAAAGAATTCTTGTGTTTTTGCTCAACTCTAAATGAAATTCCACTCATCTTCTTATGATTATTATTGTGTTCATGATGAGAATGATTTGTAAGAATGCTAATAAATTGAATCGCATAATTACATTCATTTGTCATACACAAAATAATTCAAATGAATTTTGTAAAGAATTTTAATGAAACATTCTTTTATTGCCTCTAAAAAATTTTAAGAAAGAACTTTTTGGGTTATTTTGATTAAATATTCAAAATCTCAACTCCATCAAAATATTCAACCTTTCCCTTGTCATTTCTTATTTCTTCTAAACAAGGCAATAACCATCACAATTCAGCTCCCCAAATTCTTCCATTCATTCTCTTAATGTAGAGCAATAAAGTCGAGTACTTCATAAAATATTAAGAAATAAACTTACAAATTTTCTCTCTCTCTCTTGACTATGTAGCAATGGCCATAAATAGTAAGAAAAGAAACTTTAATTTGCAACAATTAATATAGTGAAATTAATCGAGTCTTTTTTTTTAGAACAAATGAAATGAAATGAAATGAAGAGTAAGAAGATTTACAATGTACTTTAATATTATATAACACAATATTTTTGGTGTATAAGCGAGAAAGAATGTAGGAGAGAACAGTTGTTTCATTTTATTCTCTTAAGTACGTTGAATTAACTTCGAACAACACAATTTTTTTTCTTGTTATTGTTGCTGTTTCGCTTTCAATTCTTCTTTTTACTCGCTCTCTTTTGTTAAATGATAATAGAGATAAAGAATTAAGACAGCAATGTAATTTTCGAAATAAAATGAAAGAAACAGAACAGAATGAGAGAGAGAAAGAAGAGAAAATCTTCCTTTCATCATGGAAATTGTTACCAGAGGTCAAATGTACTTACATAAAAGCGAACGAGAGAGACGAATAGCATTAAGCAGGAACAAAAGATTTCAAGCATTTTATCATTCATGTTTCATACAATTGAAGGCATTTAATTTCTCCTTCTCTTTAATTTCAATTTACTTCATTGTTTGCATAAAAATAATTCTTTTTGGTCTGTAAAATTAAAAATTTAATAATCTGAAATGTAAACATAATAAAATTAAAGGACAACCACAGAACATTTAAATAAAACAATCAGTTTTTATTCCTATTCATTAGAATAGTCATTTCATATTAATTAATAACTTTTTTACAACCGTTTACATTTTTAGTTCTTTTTTCTTTTAATTTTAATTTACACATTTTTTTATTTTATTCATTTTTGACTTTTTTGTTTGTCTTCTTGCTTATTGATTTTTAGGTTTTCAATCTACGAATCAATTTTTATCTCTTTTTTATATGTATAAGTACTTGTAAAATATTTTCTAGTATCACCAATTTGTTTTCGTCGTATCATGAATAATATTTTTCTTCAAGCATAATCCTTTCTTCATTTTTATTAAAGTACAGACTGAAGGTGATGAGGTTGATAAAATTATAAAATAATTTTAAATTTTCTTTCAATCAATATTAATTTTGAATGAACCAAAAAAAAGAATCAATGACAAGAACTAAATTTCATTCGGAAGACTTCAATCATCAGTCGATAAAAAATTGTAAAACCGCTGAAAACCTCAAGAACGTGTCAATTGTTGAAACCTTAATAGAAATTGCACCAATGTCAAAAATGATTTGCAATTTCTAGACCGCATGAAATTGGTTTTAATCACCTTCAAAGAAGAATGGACTTATCATCATCATTTCTATTATTATTAAATATTTAACAATTATTTATTTATATATAGATTCATTTATTCGATGATATTTATTATTGACTTTTGGATGCCTATTGCGAAGAAGAGAGAGAGAGAAAGTATTAAAAATGAGTTTTGAGTGAAATGTGAATAGTAAAAGTGAAATTTGAGTACGAAGAGTGTGTGAGGAATAATATGAAAAAGGGCTTAAAATTTTCATTTATCATTTATTTAAAAAATAAATTCCTAAATTTTTATATATGAGAAATTCTTTTTGTATAAAAAGTTTCAATGATTTGCATTTTATGAAGCATTTTTTTGACATTTATTATGAACAAATATAAGTTTTCACTCATCTTTTTTATTTTTTGCTTGCTTAATATGACTTTGAATTTATTTTCATTATTGAGTTGACTTTGTAAGACAAAGTCACTAAATAAATGCATGTTTATGTAATTAATTATTAATTTATTTTACACCTAAAAGTACCTTACATTTTCATTCTTGAATTATCTAAAAAAATTCAATTATTTCATGTCTGTCAACTACACTGAACTTTTTTTACTTTTTTTTCTCTTGAATATATCACTTTTCCATCATCATCTTAAAATTTAATTTCTTATTTTTGACATATAAAAAACAGTTTAAACAACTCTCTTTTTTTACCTCTGTTGTATTTTTCATTCAACTCTTTTTGAAAAATGACATTAGTGTCATTTTTATGTACAATTTAATTTTATAATCATTAATCAGCTTATATAAAAAAAAGAAATTTAACATAATTTTCAATCAATATAATTATAGAGTTTTCTTTCCATGCTCATTGCAGTACGTTTAGCGTATTTCCTTATTATATATTTATATAGCACAGAATCTCGCTCTCTTTGGTTTCCATACACACTTTCACATATTCATACGCGAAAAAATACACATTTTATTTTTAATTGCTGCTGATGTCACCACTGGTTGTGAGTATTATCAATTAAGGTAATTGTTTTTAGTACGAAACAAATCATCTATGTAGAATTGGGTAAATTAATAACCACGTTATGAGCACAAAACCCATTGTGTAGCAATTTGATTTAATTTTAATGGAAGAATTGATGTCTCCGCATTTATCTATGTTGTGGGAAAATTTGAATGTGAAAAAAATTACTAATTAATTAAAAAGATTTTTTTACTCACGTCCAACATTTGTTAGATTAGCGATAGTATATTGCCGCTCAGCTAGAACTTCAGGTCCTTGATTATCGCGATAACATGAGTCGCCAATAAATAATTGAGCTGTATCAGTCGTTAATTGCTTAAAGCTAATGCACACAATGTATTTAGAGTGCTTTGCAATGATGAAAGTTGTCTGATTTTCGCGCCATGAACCATGACAGGTATATTCTATATATAGAAAAAAAGTAAATGAAGTTACCAAGCATTTTATATCAATTAATCAATGTGTCAATGTGCGGTCAACAACTCATCACTCAAACAACAGACAGAGAGAGTTGTGGTCAAATAATGTCGTTCTTACCTTCTTCCATATCATCACTACTACTGCTGCATTGTGGCAAAACATCAATTTTGTTCTCAACAGAACATCCAATGTTCAATTGTCTCGGCTTTGTATTTACATTGACACCGCAATTTATTGTTGCATCACGTCGACTTCGTGATGGATCATTGCTATAACTATTGCTCCTTATTGTAGCATCATCAAAGTCGATAGCAGTGCTGAGTTTATTATCATTATCGTCGTTGCGCTTATTGCGAACCAATTTAATGATTTGATCATCATCGATGTCGCTCACTTCGCTGCCATCATCTGACACCTCAATAAATGCACCTCTTGGAATTGAATTCTCAACGTCAACTTCAGTATCTACGACATTTAAGCTAGTAGAACGACGCTGTCGTAATGATTTATTACGATCATTCAAGTGCCAGCTTTTGAGTGAAACGTCCTCATTTCTAAAGCTAAGCGACGTGTGAGCTTTAAAGTTGTTATTGTTGTTATTATTATTCGTTATTCTACTACTCTCTAACGATAAATCATGAGAATGATGATGATTGTTGTGGAGCTTTGAATTATGGTTTCTTTTGTGACGTGAAGTGCTATATGGTGGACTTATGAGTCCACGCAGAGTATAAGAACCATCAAGTGGACAAATTTCTGGATCGGGATTTGCTGCTACGCGATGGAAAAAGAAGACAGATATTAATAATTATAAAAAATGACTTTTAAAGTACGCCATTGAAAAAAAGAAAAGATTCATTTGTCATAATAAAGAGCAAGTGAATGAAAGTAAGTAGCAGTTTAAGTGGAAGAAAACTCTTTGAACTTTTTAATATTTCATTGCAGCGTCATTAAAGTTTTTTTTTCTTTTTCTTTATTATCCATTTTCATTTGTGTGCTTTTACTTGCTCATCTTCAATTTTAATAATAAAATAAAAAAGAAAGAACAAGCAAAAAAGTGAGAGAGAAAGAGACATACTTTTTACTTTTTTTCATTCGCTTCTTCTCCTTTTTTGTAATTGCCCTTTGGCAATTTATGGTTGAAGAAAAGTTTTTATGCGGAAATTAAAAAAGTATAAAGAGGATATGACAATTCGCTAACTGCTCTCTTGCTTATGATAGATACTTCTTCTTTTGCACTATATTTTTATTATTATTGTCTCTTACTACTGCTTCTTAATTTAATTTAACATCAAACAAATAAGTTTCTCTTTATACTTTTTTTTGGAAAATCAAATAAACACAAAGAAAACTACTTTCAAAGAAGCTATAAAAAATTATTTTTCAAGAAAACTTTTAGTAGTAGTAAATGTAGGTTAAATTTTGTCATATAAACATAAAAGTTTTGAATTTTATATGTTTAGTTTTCTCTGTATGACTTTCTATTCAACTGCTGCAATTTTTTAAAACTTCCTAGACATCTACATTAAGCGATCAAAATTTTAATTAATTTTTCCTGATCAAAATTTTGAAAGCTTTTTCCAATAATTGATTGATCAAAACAGCAAAATATCTAATCTATGCTGTCCTATCATAGGATATATTCAATTAAAATTTTTAACCACATTTCAACTGTCAAAACAAGAAACATATATCGAGTGAGTGTACCTCAAGGCTTATTTGTTGATTAAAAAATATTTACGAATCTACTCTCTATCTCTATATTCTAACTCTCGCTCAAAATATTTTCCATTTGAATAAATCATTGTCAATGTGAGTGAGTGTATGTTTTCGATAAAGAGAAATAAGAGATAATCAATTACCTAAAAGTGTAATGAATGGCAATCGTGATGTATCCAAGTGATCTATTGCGCAAGCATGCTCTAATCTGTCCGTTGGTATGCCCATTTGCAATTCTGCTACATGTGCACTTCTTCGATAAAACATTACACATACGAATCTCGACTTGCTGTAAGTACCAAACCAGACATAGATAGTAGTGAGAGTTATTAAAAATAATAACACTGATTCATACCATCCGCTTGTTTTTTCAACAACTGCCATCATCTCAGTTGGAGTCTGCTTATTGATTTGCTCGCATAGCACTCTTGTTTCCAAATATCCATTTTGCTTAACTATGTGCATCGATCCATCACTGCGAAAAAAGGAAAGAGAGCGAGAAATTTTATATTTTTTCATAGTGTTTTGACTTGTTCATGTTATTGTAGTAACAACAGCAATTTAAATTGTATGTGGAAAATTTTGTAATCCATTATTGGGGCGGATAAGTGAAATAGTAACATCATAATGGAGTTTCAGGATTATTTATTCTGCATCTCAATGTGAAAGAAGTGAGTGAGAAAAAAATTCAATAAAAAACAGAAACCGGAACAAGAATGAAACTCGTGAATGAAATTTATAAACAGCTATAATGCCGTTTATTGCAATTTCATCCCGTTGTTTAACTTTCAAAATAGAAAGAGAGCTGAATATCCATTTCCTTGAGTTAAATGAAAAGTTATGGCAATATTAATGTTTGTTACTTACTTCTGGTGAAATGTGTAAGTCACACTTCCTGACAATGTATGCCAGTGCTTCTGATGTCGGATCCATGATGGAAAATCACAGCGCTCAACAGGAGGTGCTTTTCTTAGTGTCAATATACGTGCTCCAACCTATAAATTTTAGTAAGAGAAAAGAACATGTCAAAGTTTAAAGTTTAATCCTCTTTTGTTGTATGAGTGCTTTTCACATTGCTCAGCTTCGTTTTAAATTAGAAAAGAGTGTTTTAATTAAGAAAAGTTTCTTTTTTCTCCGTTTGTTTCAAGTAATTAAATTGTCGTGAGTGCTGTGGCTTTAATTAACTTTTTTTTGTCAAAATAGCAACAGCAGTAGCATTAACAGAGCTCTAAATAAGCTACAGATGTAAGAGAGAGAGAGAAAAAAATTCAATATAATGCAGATACAATTTTCAACTTTTCTCTCGCTCACTTCAAAAATCAACTTTATGTAATTGAATATGTGATGGAAGAGAAAAAAAAAGTTTTTTTTCATCTACTCTATTGCTGCTGCTGCTGCTTTTATAGCACTTTTAGTAAAAGTATTTTCATTTTCATTCCAATAACAGGAAAAGACATTAAAAACTCACTTCAGCACTTTCCATTCCATTGCACGTTGCATCACCAGATTGAGCTAAGTTGTATTCCGCATCCTTTGGCATGTCTTCTATGTATGTATGAACATGAACATAAATTTATATTGTACTGCTCTGACATGAAAATTATTGATCTACTTACCTCGCTTGCCACTGATTTTCTCATATACGAAACATCGAAATCGCTCCTCATTTGACGTGGCATGATTGTGTGATATGAGACCGACTAAGAAGCGAGCATTGCCATCTTTCCATGTTGCCAAGCAGGTTAATTCTTCGACTAAATTGAAAAAATTGAAAAACATTTCGTGTGAATGATTGTGCTTTCGTGCCAAACTTGTGTTAAGCGATAAAATTGCTTCTCACCTGTGCTCTCTGTGCCTGTAATATCAGGACACGCTTGGAAGTTAAACAACATTCGACTCTCCTCTGTACAACTTTCAACATTTGAAACAGGATTCTTACACTCGCCATGACCACGATTATAAGAAAATAAATAAGGCCCTAAATAGAGAAACAATGTTTATTGATCATTGGTTGGCAATTAAATTTAAAAAAAAAGCTCACCTTTGATAGGACATTTTATAGGTTCAGCATCAATTTTGAACATACTAAAAAGAAGAGCATCTCCTGGTATTTGATCACATAAATTTTGCAAGGTATCACGTGCTCTACATCCCATGCCTGTAAATATTTTTTTAATTTCATTAATTTTAAAATTTTACTGTGGATTTATTTATTTTTTAAGTGTTCATCTAATATTGATAAAATAGGGAGATCTCGTTGATTTTTTAATTTCTTATTTTTATTTGTTAAAAAATTAAAAGATTGTGGCATTAAATTAAAATGTTAGTAAAAAAAAGAAAATTAAAAGAAACTTTAAAAATCAGAAATAAAGTCACAAAGTTAGTAAGAAATATGCAAATAATTGCAACAAAGTAAACGTTTCATGAAACCCTCATTTAAATATTGAATAAATTAAAAATGAAGAAAAAACCATTTTGCTCATAAAAGATGTCATGCTGTTGTTATCTTGCTCTAGCAACTGCATATAATTGTAGACAATATTGATTCTTCATAGACATCATAAATTTACAGACAGAATATTCATTATACTTACAAATAAATATATAAGAAAGGACGATGGAAAAGAGAATATTGGTTATTGGTATTGTAATAAGAAAACTTCATTTGGATGAAGAATTTTCATGCTAATAAGAAAGTAAAAAAGGAATGAATGAAAATTCCATACTCAAGACAATTTTCTTTCTCTCACTTTCCTTGCCTCTTTCCATTGTTATTTATTTATTACAATAGCATCAGCCAATTTATTATGGCATGCCAATGAATGAAATTTTCCAATTGCAGTGATTGCGTTCTTTGAAATTTGTTTTCAATAAAATGGCAAAAACTTTTTCTTCCTTCATCTGTATTTGAATATTTAAAATTATTATGATGAAGAGAGCATGCAGAAGAGATTTCTTGTTTATTTATTTAATATTTCTTCTTTTCTTTATTGTTGGGTGAAAAAGTGAGAGAAAGAGAGAAATTTTAATTGGTTTTCTTTTGTTAGTGAACACAAATAAATGTCTTGAACATATTTTATTGAAATTTCATAGAAAAAAAAGAAGTTTTTATTGGTAATTCAGAAAAGTTATGTAAGTAAGTTAAAATAATAATTTGTTAGAATTCAAATGTAGCAAAATATTTTATGGCTTTTTCGGTAGTTAAAAGTAAAAATTTACAACATCAGCAATGAAAAAAGTCTTTTGACTAACTAATGAAAATAATCTGTCATTAGTCTTTCTGCGATTTTTTTATTTAACTCAACTGTCTGCTGTACGTTCTTAATAATTACAGCAATCAATTCATATTATCGATAGAAAGCGAAATATATTGTTGATGAACTTAAATTGTTGATAGAAAACATTAAAGAATGATAAAGTTATAAATTGAGTTTATCGAAATTATAGTGATTTGAATGTTTCTTCTGGCATATGTGAATGTAATGTGAAAGTTTGAAATTTCATTTGTTAAATTAACTTAAATTAAAGTTCATCAATTTTCATTCATCATTAAAATTAAAGTTTTAAAATTCATTCTCAAATAATAAAATTTGAGTTCATTGTTATTTTTAGCTAGAGTAAAAAAAATTTTGCAAATAAAAAATTGAATTTTAGAAGTAAAAGTTTAAAACCAAAAAAAGTTATTATCAGAAGCTTTTAACAAAAAAAAATAATATAAAAATATATACAAGAAACACTAACAAACTAATAAAAATGAAAACCAGAAAAATATATGTATAGACAGGAAAATAGAGTATATATGCGAGGAATCGATAGTTGCTAGATAGATATGAAAACATTTCTGTTAGTAAAATAACATTTAAAATTAAAAAGTTATTTTTATATCTGCAAACACAAACCCCATCCCAACAATTTCTTCTTTCTAGTTGTATACGGATGGAATGTATCATAATATTACTCCTTGATGGCTTTGAACTTTTCTCGTTTCTCGTTTTTTGGCGATATTAGGTATTTGATAAATTCATAAGAGAAGAATGAAACATACACATAAGGTATACATACGTAAGAAAGGAGATTGTACGACAAAAAAAGGGTTATCTCTCTTGCAAGCAAATCAATGAAATGAAAATATTGAATATTGAACATGTACGGTATAATATGAATATCTTATGAGAACACAACGAAAGAGAAATTTTTTACCTTTTTTCTCCCTCTCAATCTCTCAGTTTTTCTTCTATTAATAAAATTACACAACACAAAAATTCATCCTTATTGGATTTTTTTAAGGAAAATAAGTAAGAGAGGGAGAGGGATTGATATGCTGTTGTTGGACGAAAATATTTTTTATTATTAATATTATTAACTCAATGATATTGTCAAAGGAAAGTAAAGAAAATAAAATGCAAACACAGAAAAGACACATAAAGACACATAAAGACACAAAAAATGTTATTAGACACATATTTGAATAAACACAGATATGATAAAAAAAAATAAGTAAAACATATACAGAGCATGAAGGGTAAAAAAATATTGGACAAAGAAATTTTTCAATGATGTATAAATTAGGTTAATACTCTTTCATCACTATGAGATGGAGCGTTGGCAGGTGACGATAGCAAACAAGATTTTCAAGTGTCATTAATTATTTTTTCATAACCCTTTTTATTTCAAATAAAAAGCCCCTCAAAAAGACCGTTTTCACTGCACAAAATACAAAAAGTGATTTATATGAAACAAATAAAGTCAAAGCATCATTCACTTCAGACACTTGATGAGCATACATACTAAAACTCATTGAGATGATAATGATGATGACCCAAAATATGCTCTGTTCCCCTCTTGTTTTATTATTTTGAAAAATGAAATAAATGGAAAACCCTTTGCATTTTTTTGCTTTGCTTTGTTTCAGTGCAATGCCTGAAAATTGTGAAAATCACAAAAGAGTAATTTTTCATTTTCATTTTACTCCTTCTCTTGTTCTATCTCTCTTGACAGAATGAGTAGATGATGATGATGATGAGTCAAGTGCGTAAAATAGTTACACAGACATTGTGCAAAAAAAAATCTTTTTGTGTGCATTAACTCGTGACATGAGTTGAGACTAAAATAAATGTCTTTAATGCCTCTACTTTTTTGAAGTCATAAAATGAAATATGACATTTTTCATATTGTATTAATTTCATGTGCATTTGCTGCATAAAATCACTTTTTTGATGTTGTGTAATATTTCGATGTTTAAAAAAGAGTTTAAACATTTATTGTGTGTGAGAAAGATGATTTACATTTATGAGTGAATGAAAAAAATAACAAACAGACAGATGAAGTGAGAATACTTTTTAAAGCCATAAAAAATGTAAAACTATAAGCTTGTAGTAAAAAACTTGAATAAAAATATCAACTCTTTTTCTCTCTCGTCCATCATCATCATCACAGCAACAGAATGAGTAAATTTTCTCAAAACTTTATAATTGGAATAAAATTTCATCATCATGGAAGAGAAATAAAAAACATTTAGAAAACTGATGTAATACTAAGAAGATTATGAAATTTAATATCCTTTCAGTCATTTAATGCGACATCAGAAACAAATAAAAGTTTATGTTGAAATTTATAGAGAGACACTTTAATGAGAAATTTAAAATTATCACAAAATAAACAACAAATATGAATGCAAATATTCAGTCAATGCTGTACAAAAGTTCATTTTGCGATAAAGAGAAAAGTTTTAATTGAATATTTAATAAAATTGAGCCCAAAAGTCATCAATTTCATAAATTAATTTGCTGGTCAGCCATTGCCAATCCCAATGGCAATAAAATTTTAATCAATGAGCTGGATTATGAGGCTTCACTCTCTCTCTCTCTCTCTTTTACTCGTAATTGTGAGAGAAAATGAACTTTTATATTAATAATAACATAATGAAATAAATTAAACATTCTTTTTCAATTATAAAGTGATCGATGACTCGAATGGATTGAAAAATCGATTTAATTAATTCTTGTGAAAAATATCTTCATAAATGAATGGCATATGCGTGGATAAAATCACTAAATTAGAGAGATTTGATGCGTGAAAATTATTCTTCCGTTCATAATATAAGAGACCTTTTTCTTCTTTTCTACTCTACCTTCATAATAATATGATCGAGATTATAAATTATCTAAGCAACTTACAAATTTTCTATTTTCTATTCATAATCACCCATTGCTCGCATGTATTCTGCTCGAAATAAAGAAACTTTAAATACTATATATTTATGTTCTATTCAGATTAAAATCTCTATCCACTATTCATTTTCTCTATCTCTTTATTATAACCCCAAATACAAAAATAGCTTTTTCGAGTAGGATGTGAAACGAAATTATTCCATTTTTCTCTATTATCTCGCTCGACTATAATATGTTTGATTTAATAATTAGATTGAGCGCGATTATGGATTTTTGTGCGTACATGTACAGGAGATAGATAGAAATATTACCATAACATCTCCAAAAACTCAATATGAGCTTATTAGCATATACACACACACACACGAAAAATTCAATTTATGAGCAATCATATATAAAACTCTAAAATTTATTATTCATTTGTAACTAAAAACAGACTTTTTCGCGATTTAAATATTTTCTATTTTGGACATAAAGTCAACTGGGAAATATTACGAATATTTGTAGAATCTTCAACGATCTGTATAAAATTTGTTAAACTCAAATCTCTCTTTTGAAAAGAAATTTTTATTAATAGCCCCAAAAGCCCCACACAATCTACTGCTATCCAGTTCATTTCTCAACTCACTCCCATACTCATTTCAGCTCAATTAACATATCTATGTCAAATTTCCGTCTACTATAATACAGAAAATTATTATATATCGAATCTAAAATACTGTTCTAGCGACAAATGGCATGTCATTAATATTGAGCAAGCAAACGGCGAGACATTAGCAAAAAAGAAAGCCTTCAAACTCACAATTTTTTTCAATCAAAATGACATTTGAAGGAATGAAAGCGCAAGTTTAATTTTTTTTGCACACACAGCAAGCAAGCAAGCTAGCAAAGTAAAGAGAGTGAGAAAAAAATTATTGAGAACGACGACGATGACGAGAAAAAAGAAATTTCAATATATATTGACGATTATGGCATTTGTCTGAATGTGACAGAAATGGCATGAAATATAAATTTCTCTCTTAATTTAGTTTCATAGAGAAAAAGGGAAAATGGCTTCATGTTATGCATTTTACCATAGAATTTTTTTGATATGGAAATGTAGATCTGTTTTGTGCATGAAATTTTCCCTCAAATGTGCCTGAATGAGAAGTGAAATTATAGTTATATGGTAATTAGAGGGAAATACATTATTTCATATGTCTGTGTGTGTAAAATCCAAACCACATATTTCACGACAATCGCAGATTTTTCGCTTATTTTGTGAATTTCAATAAACACACAAAAGTATCGCGTTTCATAATTCTTTTTACATATTTGGATGGAAATAATTTTAAATGATTTTTTTTTATCTACAATCTCAATCATGATCATGACCATAACGTAAAAAAATATGTGAGACAGACAAACAAACTAATAATTATCAATAATGAAAAATAAATGGACGCCACAAAAATAATAATTTAGTAAAGAACTTATGATTTTTTTTTTACGAAATTGATTTAAAAAGAGACGAGGACTAAGAACTTTGATAAGATCGTCATCATTTTAATTATAATATTAATAATAAAAAATTTATTTCTTATTAGTTGTCGACATTACGTTTTCCTGCTTCTTTCAAAAATAAAATTATTATTCATTTCTTTCTTTTTCTTCTTCTTCTTCTTAGATTGATGATGAGATATGAAATGAACGAGCTCCCAAGCGGAACTTAATAAATGGACATATTTTTTTTAAAATTTACCAACAGCAAGCTTGCCACTTGATTTTTGAACTTATTTTGACAATAACACCTAGCTTGTCAACCAAAAAAAGTATATAATAAATTAAATTCACCAATATTGGCGTATTTGTGAATTTTTTATCATGGTCAATTCAATGATCCCTACTTGCACACACGTTATGATTGATAAAATTACCTCATCAATTAACGGCACAAATTAAACATAAATAAACATGAAAATCATCACAATTGATAAGCTCTCAAATTAAATTAATGCATGTTGGTGCGTGGGAATAATTTATATGGATTATATATTTTAATTCGATTAAAAAATTATTTTAATCTAGAACAGAATTGATGATTAATAAAAATTAATTAATTCACTTTTTTTCTCTCTCTCTTTCTGTGAAGTTCAATCTCAGTTGATAACAAATATATTAATTCAACCCACGCTTGTTATATTTTTAGATAATTTATAACATGAAACTAAAATTAGAGAAAGTTTCATATTAAATTTTGTGTCAATTCCCAACTCTCTTTTCAATTTCAATTTTCTTTTCATCATCAATCGTAAATAAAGAAATTGAAGCAGTGTTGTTACACAGGCAGCCTGTGATTGCCTGTGATAATATTTACAAAAAATTCCGCTATGAAAATTGTAGATGGCGCCTAAATCATTTTGAAGC